>CM033644.1:117231251-117514578 GCA_019512145.1 Engystomops pustulosus | reverse complement strand
CCGACAAGTAAGCAGATGTGCCGAACATCTGTAATCTATTCTTCACTGTGTTTTTCACTGTGTTTTTCACTTAAATGATCCTGTGGTCACTGTGTTCACTGTTTTTATTCTATTCTTCATTGTTCTTCACTGTGTTTTTTTAATTAAATGCTCGATCTCGAGCAGGGGAAATACTCGTCCGAGCAACGAGCCGTTTCGAGTACCTTAATACTCGAACGAGCATCAAGCTCGGACGAGTATACTCGCTCATCTCTAGTTATAACCATGTCACAGCCTAATAATACACAACACTGAAATAGACCTGTTGATATTCATTAAGCCCAATGTACCATGTAACAGCATTTGGTATGCTCCTATCATAATTTTTGCCATCTGATGCCTGACAAAAAGAACTTCAGAAAAAACTGTCATGATATTTTGTACCACTGATTTTCTTTTAGGCTCTCCTATGATAACAACCTCTCCTCTAAAACACATCAAAAGCAACCATATAAAATATCAACAAGTTTAACATTTAACACTATCAACATGTGTTACTTGACTAAGTATTTGTGTTGTTTTCTAATAATATGGGACATACACTAGTTCTAACCTCTTTATATGTGTGTAAGGGAATGTGGACTCTTGCCACAGCTGACGTACACACTTCTGAGTAAGTGTAATCTGGCAGGCTATTGGCGATGCTCACAAACATGACTGTCTATAGGGCTTCCTCACCTCTTACAATTGCAATAGCTTCCCTCCCCTACCCCAGTAAAAGGACAGCAATCACCTTCATGGCATCCCCAGGGGTTCATGAAGGACCCCCCGGCTGTCATTTGTAACTGCCTGATTGCTATTGAATCAATCAGTGCATGTGTCAGCCTATGCATGACTGCTATAATGCACTGCTGACTGGTAACACATATAATACAGTGCAGACTGGTTCAATATACTGTCATATATCAGTATGGCAGTGTATTAGTCTAAACAAGCAATTAGATGAGCGTTTGTTCAAGTCTCACAATGGGGCTTAAAAGAAATGTAAAAAAAGAAAATGATTACAATTAAAAAGAATAAATAAATCAAAAATAATTGAGATATCATAAGTCACTTTTCCGTTACAAAGCAGCCATTCAAAATAAAAAAGTGAAAATCACTGCACAAACACTACACATTTGGTATCCCTGCATCTGTAACAACCTGTACAATAAAATCGAATCATTGCTGAACATGCATAGTAAGCACTGTAAACAAAACTAAAAATAAACAGCAAAAATTATGATTTTTCTTCAGCAATCTCACAAAAAAGAGGTTTATAGGGGATCAAAAAGTCACATTCACCCAGAAATGATACCAATAGCAAGTACAACAAAGAATAAGCACTAAACAGCTCACTCAGCAAAAGAATTAAAATGTGGCAATACAAAATCAAGTGATATTTTTTCTCATCTGGGGTTTCCATTATTCTGGTATCTCAAGAGCTCTGCAAATGTGATATAACATTCAAAATCTATTCCAGCAAACTAAAAAAAGCCAATTGGCACACCTTCCCTTTGGAGATATTTTTGTGGAAAAATAAATATTTTGGGACCAAAGGAAGTTCTTTTAAAAAAATTTCATTTTTTCCATACACAAGTCAAAGTCATCACAGGATCTTGATTATTTTCATTAATCACTTGACCGATTTTCCATTTTCATAACAAAGAAAATAGGAAATATGACTTTCAAAACTACTCATTAACGTGAAGTACAACATGTAATAAAAGAATCTCAAATTTACTTGGTTAAGTTAAAGCTTTCTAAAGCTGTTATGGCATGGTTTGAAGGAAAAACAAGCTTAGTCTTCAAGGTTAAAATAAGCTTGGTTCTTAAGGGGTTAATCATTGGTATGGACAGTCATTTTAAGAATTCAAAACTTGTTTTCTCTCCTTCAAGCAATAAACTTTATTCTTTATGTCTTCAATAAATGCTGCTTTGGATGTTGATTGTGTAAAGATGTAAATTAACGACTATAAATGGATTTTCTAAGAGAAAAAGAAAGTTTTTTAATTTCTTATATTGAATTCACATTTTCATAGTGGATTGTTAAAACATTTTAATTAATCTTGGTAAAGCATTGCAATTAAAATGAAATCCTCTTCATGTTCCTATTAATTTAACAATGATTGAAATTATTGAATGACTAATTTGTAAACACTTTCATAAACAGAATTACTATCTTAACCCCTTAACGCTCTGCGCCGTAGCTCTACGGCGCAGAGGTATAAGGGATGTATGAAGAGGGCTCACGGGCTGAGTCCTCTTCATACAGAGGTGGGGGTTTTTAGCATTGACAATTTCTATTCCATCTATATATTGTGTGTTATATAGAGCTAATAGCTCTGTGTTTGTGCTTTACAGCTATCCTGCATACACGACCTGCTGTTGTGTACCCATGGGCATTGTATAACTATGTAACACAGAGCTTTGTATTGGTGCAGGGCAGATATTGAGCAGAGTGCTGCCTGGCTAGTACCGTATATACTCGTGTATAAGCCGAGTTTTTCAGCACAAAAAATGTGCTGAAAAACGTCCCCTCGGCTTATACACGAGTCTATTAAATGTGTGGATAGACAAAAGCACATTGCCAGTGAGGAGCGAGTCTGAGGCACAGATACACATGAGTGGGTCAGTGTGGGTAACTAAGAGAGCCTGGTAATCCGATAGCGGTGACAAAACACCAAGCATACTGTACCAACTGACTTGAGAGCCAATTTCTCGGTCATCAAAGCATATCGTGCTAGGCCATTTCTTCATAGTTTAGGAATTACACATGCACACATCCCCCCACAAGTAATAAAGAAATCATGATATATACACATACCTAAATAAATAACTGTAAAAATAAATTTGACAAAGAATCAGCTAAGGGGCAAGTGGCAGATATGCTACTCGAGGAGGGACAAGATGGGTTTGATTTTCACCGCTTCAATCATCAAGCCACTGCATATGCAGCTGATTGACTCATATGTAAAGTCATGTGGTAAGGGTTAACCTCCCAAGAAGACCATTTTCAATATTGTAAGCCTAAACGTATTTCTGAAGCATTTGTGGAAAAATCCATACTTTTCAGAAAATATTCCTTTTTGTTTCATGATCCCAAACCTATGACCTCTTATAATATTCTAATTTCTTTAATTCCAATTCAATGTGCTTTGAATAATTAAGTGGAATCACATTTAGTTAAGCAGTTATAAAATACACCTATTACTTTTTCAGATCACATGAAGTAAGTGCTGAAGTGACTGAAAACTATATTGTTATCTAGAGGATGTAATATGACAGGACCATATATTTGAATTTTTTAGCCGGAGGTAACTGTCAGGTATTGATTTCATTTCTTTAAGTGCATGTTCAAGAATGACACTGAAAGGCAGGAGAATGACAGTAAACCTATCCTTATGATGTCCGCTCTTATCATTTGCTTTCTCATGTCAGGTTTGTGGATCCTCCTGCAATTGAAGTAAAATTTAACATTACATTTATGAATGTTTAAATATTCGTAAGTTGTACACCATGATTCACATCTTTTAGTTTGCATAAACATAGCTAAGAGATGTAACTTTTGCTGTATTAGTAGTGATGACACTGCATGTGCCCTAGTTATAAATAATACCTATGGTCCATAAACCTAATATGTTATGTATACATCAATCAAACAAGTCTTACAAAGGTTGGTGCCAATTGTTAAACTAATGACACATACCCACCATTGTCTTCATTACACTTTATACCCCTACATAACATTGAATATAGACATATTTTCTTTCATCCACTTAAGCATACTCAGGTTTTAAGCATCCACGTCCAAAAAACCCTGATTTTGGAGATTATTCAATTATATAATTATGACGATTAATTCATGATATCAATTATGATTAAATAGATCTAGTTTTCCTCCCCACAAAGTCTTTGTTTCCATTGCAAGTAAAGGAAATGCTACGTCAGTCTGTTAGTTATAACTAGGAGATAGCGAGCACTAATGCTCGATGCTCGTTTTATTCGAGACGAACTTTTCCAGCGCTCGAGTGCTCGTCTCGAATAACGACCCCATTGAAGTCAATGGGAGCTCGAGCATTTTTCAAAGTGACCATGGTTCGGGAATAAAATGGGTTTAATTAATTGAAAAAGAATGTTTCTGATAAGTTATGCAGATGTATACAACACTGCAATCTATTTTTCACTGTTCCGCGCATATATTATCTCCCGACAAGTTAGCCAGATGTGAAGAACAGTGAAGTAAGGATCATTTTAAGTGAAAACACAGTGAAGAATATTGCCGATGTTCGGCACATCTGCTTACTTGTCGGAGATACGCTGTCTCCGTGCCCCGCTGTCTCCGTGCCCGCTGTCGCCGTGCCCCGCATGTCCTCCGTGCCCCGTGTCTCGTGCCCCGTGTCTCCGTGCCCCGCGTCTCCGTGCCCCGCTGTCTCGTGCCCGTTGTCCTCCGTGTCCGCGTGTTCCGGCTTTTCTCCGCCGTCTCCGTGCCCCGCGTCCCGTGCCCCTCTGTCTCTCCGTGCCCCGCTTCCTCCGTGCTCCGCTGTCTCCGTCCCCGCTTCTCCGTGCCCCCCCTGTCTCCCGTGCCCGCCCCGCTGTCTCCTGCCCCGCTGTCTCCGTGCCCCCGATGTCTCCGTGCCCCGCTTCTCCGTGCCCCTGTCTCCGTGCCGCTGTCCCGGTGTCTCCGTCTGCTTTCCTCCGTGCCCCGCTGTCTCCGTGCCCCGATGTCTGCCGTGCCCCCGATGTCTCCGTGCCCCGATGTCTCCGTGCCCGATGTCTCCGGGTTGCCTCCGATGTTCTCCGTGCCCGCTGCCTCCTGTCCCCGATGTCTCCGGCCGATGTCTCCGTGCCCCGCTGTCTCCGTGCCCCTGTCTCCGCGTCCCGGTCCCGTGCCCCGTGTCTCGTGCCCCGATGTCTCCGTGCCCCGTGTCTCCGTGCCCACCCAGATGTCTCCGTGCCCGCCCCGATGTCTCCGTCCCTGATTCTCCGTGCCGCTCCGTGCCGCTCCGGGTCTGCCGTGCCTGATGTCTCCGTGCCGGCTGCCCCATTCCATCTGCTGCTCCGCCTGTGTAGCCGTGCCTGCCGATGTCTCGACCTGCTCATTCTTCCGATGTCCCATTTGCCGTGCCGCTCCCTTGCCGCGCGATGTCTTCGTCTCCGCTGCGTGTTCCTGTGCTAGATCCTGGGGTTCCTGTGTCCTTACTCTTCTTCTGTTGCTCACCTTCTGATGTTTTTTACATAATTGAATAGTAGATCGCCGTCGATCTCGACAGTCAGTGTGGAATCTGATCTTCACTGTGTTTTCTCAGCATTGTTTTCACTTAAATGATCCTTTGTCACGGGTTCACTGTTTTATTCTATTCTTCATTGTTTCTTGCAACACTGTGTTTTTTAATTAATGCTCGATCTCGAGCAGGGAAATCTCGTCGAGCACGAGCCGTTTGCGAGTACCTTAACTCGAAGCATCACCTCAGGACAGTATACTCGTCATCTCTAGTTATAAACCATGTCACACCTAATAATACAACCTGAAATAGACCTGTTGATATTCATTAACCCAATGTACCATGTAACAGCATTTGGTAATGCTCCTATCATAATTTTTTGCCATCTGATGCCTGACAAAAAGAACTTCAAAAACTTGTCATGATATTTTGTACCACTGATTTTCTTTTAGGCTCTCCTATGATAAAACTCTCCTCTAAAACACATCAAAAGCAACCATATAAAATATCAACAAGTTTAACATTTAACACTATCAACATGTGTTACTTGACTAAGTATTTGTGTTGTTTTCTAATATATGGAGCATACACTAGTTCTAACCTCTTTATAGTGTGTAAAGGGAATGTGACTCTTGCCACAGCTGACTGCCACTTCTGAGTAAGTGTAATCTGGCCGAGCTATTGGCGATGCTCACAACCTGACTGTCTATAGGGCTTCCTCACCTCTTACATTGCAATAGCTTCCCCTCCCCTACCCCCAGTAAGACAGCAAATCACCTTCATGGCATCCCCAGGTTCATGAAGGACCCCCCGGCTGTCCATTGTACTGCCTGATTGCTATTGAATCAATCAGTGCATGTGTCAGCCTATGCATGACTGCTATAATCACTGCGACGTGGTAACACATACTATACAGTGCAAGCACTGGTTCAATATACTGTCATACTATCAGTATGGCAGTGTATTAGGTCTAATCAAGTCAATTAGATGAGTCGTTTTGTTCAGTCTCACAATGGGGCTTAAAAGAAATGTAAAAAAAGAAATGATTACAATATAAAAGAATAAATAAATCAAAAATAATTGAGAATCATAAGTCCACTTTTCCGTTACAAAGCAGCCTTCCAAAATAAAAAAGTGAAAATCACTGCACAAACACATACACATTTAGTATCCCTGCATCTGTAACAACCTGTACAATAAAATCTAATCATTGCTGAACATGCATAGTAACACTGTAAACAAAACTAAAAATAAACAGCAAAATTTAGATTTTTCTTCACGCAATCTCACAAAAGAGGTTATAGGGGATCAAAAAGTCACATTCACCCAGAATATACAATAGCAAGTACAAAAAAGAATAGCACTAAACGCTCACTCAGCAAAAGAATTAAAATGTGGCAATACAAATCAAGTGAATATTTTTTCTCATCTGGGTTCCTATTATTCTGGTATCTCAAGAGCTCTTGCAAATGTGATATAACACTCAAAATCTATTCCAGCAAACTAAAAAAAGCCAATTGGCACACCTTTCCTTTGGAGATATTTTGTGGAAAAACATATATTTTGGACCAAAGGTGATTCTTTTAAAAAATTTCATTTTTTCCCATACACAAGTCAAAGTCATCACAGATCTTGATTTTATTCATTAATCACTTGACCGATTTTTCCATTTCCATACAAAAAATATGAAATATTGACTTTCAAAACTACCTCATTAACGTGAAGTACAACATGTAATAAAAGATCGTCTCAAATTTTACTTGTGTTAAGTTAAAGCTTTCAATAAGCTGTTATGATGCATGTTTGAAGGAAAAACAATGCTTAGTCTTCAAGGTTAAAATAGCATTTTTTCTTAAGGGGTTAATCATTGGTATGGACAGTCATTTTAAAGAATTCAAAACTTGTTTTCTCTCCTCTTCAAGTAATAACTCTTATTCTTTATGTCTTCATAAATGCTGCTTGGATGTTGATTGTGTAAATAATTACGACTAAAATGGATTTCTAAGAGAAAAAGAAGTTTTTTTAATTTCTTATATTGAATTCACATTTTCATAGTGGATTGTTAAAACATTTTATATTAATCTGGTAAAGCATTGCAATAAAATGAAATCCTCTTCATGTTCCTATTAATTTAACAATGATTGAAATTATTGAATGACTATTTGTAAACTTTTCATAAACAGAATTACTATCTTAAAAGAGAATAATAATACGAATTACATGTATGTAAGCTGCTTTCTATTTTTAACTAGTCTCGAGGTATATACTCGTATAAGCCGAGTTTTTTCAGCACAAAAAATGTGCTGAAAACTCCCCTCGGCTTATACACGAGTCTATCATTACCAAAAGAATTACCCACTTAAAAACATAAACCTTAAATACTCACCCGTCCATGTCAGCATGCTCTAAACTTATATACTCACCCTCCGATGTCGGCGCGACTTACCGATGTCGGCGCGACTTACCGATGTCCCCGATGTCAGCGCGTCCCGTCTTCTTTCTTCTCCGCGGCTCCTCTTCTCTCTTCTATCTTCCGACATGGACGCGGCCATGTTTTTTTTCTAGCAGGCGCATACTATGACGCGTCAATGCCGGAAGAAAGAAGAGAGAAGAGGAGCCGCGGAGAAGAAAGAAGACGGGATGCGCTGACATCGGGGACATCGGTAAGCCGCTGTGTGGATAGACAAAAGCACATTGCCAGTGAGGAGCGAGTCTGAGGCACAGATACACATGAGTGGGTCAGTGTGGGTAACTAAGAGAGCCTGGTAATCCGATAGCGGTGACAAAACACCAAGCATACTGTACCAACTGACTTGAGAGCCAATTTCTCGGTCATCAAAGCATATCGTGCTAGGCCATTTCTTCATAGTTTAGGAATTACACATGCACACATCCCCCCACAAGTAATAAAGAAATCATGATATATACACATACCTAAATAAATAACTGTAAAAATAAATTTGACAAAGAATCAGCTAAGGGGCAAGTGGCAGATATGCTACTCGAGGAGGGACAAGATGGGTTTGATTTTCACCGCTTCAATCATCAAGCCACTGCATATGCAGCTGATTGACTCATATGTAAAGTCATGTGGTAAGGGTTAACCTCCCAAGAAGACCATTTTCAATATTGTAAGCCTAAACGTATTTCTGAAGCATTTGTGGAAAAATCCATACTTTTCAGAAAATATTCCTTTTTGTTTCATGATCCCAAACCTATGACCTCTTATAATATTCTAATTTCTTTAATTCCAATTCAATGTGCTTTGAATAATTAAGTGGAATCACATTTAGTTAAGCAGTTATAAAATACACCTATTACTTTTTCAGATTCACATGAAGTAAGTGCTGAAGTGACTGAAAACTATATTGTTATCTAGAGGATGTAATATGACAGGACCATATATTTGAATTTTTTAGCCGGAGGTAACTGTCAGGTATTGATTTCATTTCTTTAAGTGCATGTTCAAGAATGACACTGAAAGGCAGGAGAATGACAGTAAACCTATCCTTATGATGTCCGCTCTTATCATTTGCTTTCTCATGTCAGGTTTGTGGATCCTCCTGCAATTGAAGTAAAATTTAACATTACATTTATGAATGTTTAAATATTCGTAAGTTGTACACCATGATTCACATCTTTTAGTTTGCATAAACATAGCTAAGAGATGTAACTTTTGCTGTATTAATAGTGATGACACTGCATGTGCCCTAGTTATAAATAATACCTATGGTCCATAAACCTAATATGTTATGTATACATCAATCAAACAAGTCTTACAAAGGTTGGTGCCAATTGTTAAACTAATGACACATACCCACCATTGTCTTCATTACACTTTATACCCCTACATAACATTGAATATAGACATATTTTCTTTCATCCACTTAAGCATACTCAGGTTTTAAGCATCCACGTCCAAAAAACCCTGATTTTGGAGATTATTCAATTATATAATTATGACGATTAATTCATGATATCAATTATGATTAAATAGATCTAGTTTTCCTCCCCACAAAGTCTTTGTTTCCATTGCAAGTAAAGGAAATGCTACGTCAGTCTGTGAGTTATAACTACGAGATAGCGAGCACTAATGCTCGATGCTCGTTTTATTCGAGACGAACTTTTCCAGCGCTCGAGTGCTCGTCTCGAATAACGACCCCATTGAAGTCAATGGGAGCTCGAGCATTTTTCAAAGTGACCATGGTTCGGGAATAAACTGGGTTTAATTAATTGAAAAAGAATGTTTCTGATAAGTTATGCAGATGTATACAACACTGCAATCTATTTTTCACTGTTCCGCGCATATATTATCTCCCGACAAGTTAGCCAGATGTGAAGAACAGTGAAGTAAGGATCATTTTAAGTGAAAACACAGTGAAGAATATTGCAGATGTTCGGCACATCTGCTTACTTGTCGGAGATACGCGTCTCCGTGCCCCGCTGTCTCCGTGCCCGCTGTCGCCGTGCCCCGCATGTCCTCCGTGCCCCGTGTCTCGTGCCCCGTGTCTCCGTGCCCCGCGTCTCCGTGCCCCGCTGTCTCGTGCCCGTTGTCCTCCGTGTCCGCGTGTTCCGGCTTTTCTCCGCCGTCTCCGTGCCCCGCGTCCCGTGCCCCTCTGTCTCTCCGTGTCCCCGCTTCCTCCGTGCTCCGCTGTCTCCGTCCCCGCTTCTCCGTGCCCCCCCTGTCTCCCGTGCCCGCCCCGCTGTCTCCTGCCCCGCTGTCTCCGTGCCCCCGATGTCTCCGTGCCCCGCTTCTCCGTGCCCCTGTCTCCGTGCCGCTGTCCCGTGTCTCCGTCTGCTTTCCTCCGTGCCCCGCTGTCTCCGTGCCCCGATGTCTGCCGTGCCCCCGATGTCTCCGTGCCCCGATGTCTCCGTGCCCTGATGTCTCCGGGATGCCTCCGATGTTCTCCGTGCCCGCTGCCTCCTGTCCCCGATGTCTCCGGCCGATGTCTCCGTGCCCCGCTGTCTCCGTGCCCCTGTCTCCGCGTCCCGGTCCCGTGCCCCGTGTCTCGTGCCCCGATGTCTCCGTGCCCCGTGTCTCCGTGCCCACCCGATGTCTCCGTGCCCGCCCCGATGTCTCCGTCCCTGATTCTCCGTGCCGCTCCGTGCCGCTCCGGGTCTGCCGTGCCTGATGTCTCCGTGCGGCTGCCCCATGCCATCTGCTGCTCCGCCTGTGTAGCCGTGCCTGCCGATGTCTCGACCTGCTCATTCTTCCGATGCCTCTATGCCGTGCCGCTCCCTTGCCGCGCGATGTCTTCGTCTCCGCTGCGTGTTCCTGTGCTAGATCCTGGGGTTCCTGTGTCCTTACTCTTCTTCTGTTGCTCACCTTCTGATGTTTTTTACATAATTGAATAGTAGATCGCCGTCGATCTCGACAGTCAGTGTGGAATCTGATCTTCACTGTGTTTTCTCAGCATTGTTTTCACTTAAATGATCCTTTGTCACGGGTTCACTGTTTTATTCTATTCTTCATTGTTTCTTGCAACACTGTGTTTTTTAATTAATGCTCGATCTCGAGCAGGGAAATCTCGTCGAGCACGAGCCGTTTGCGAGTACCTTAACTCGAAGCATCACCTCAGGACAGTATACTCGTCATCTCTAGTTATAAACCATGTCACACCTAATAATACAACCTGAAATAGACCTGTTGATATTCATTAACCCAATGTACCATGTAACAGCATTTGGTAATGCTCCTATCATAATTTTTTGCCATCTGATGCTGACAAAAAGAACTTCAAAAACTTGTCATGATATTTTGTACCACTGATTTTCTTTTAGGCTCTCCTATGATAAAACTCTCCTCTAAAACACATCAAAAGCAACCATATAAAATATCAACAAGTTTAACATTTAACACTATCAACATGTGTTACTTGACTAAGTATTTGTGTTGTTTTCTAATATATGGAGCATACACTAGTTCTAACCTCTTTATAGTGTGTAAAGGGAATGTGACTCTTGCCACAGCTGACTCCACTTCTGAGTAAGTGTAATCTGGCCGAGCTATTGGCGATGCTCACAACCTGACTGTCTATAGGGCTTCCTCACCTCTTACATTGCAATAGCTTCCCCTCCCCTACCCCCAGTAAGACAGCAAATCACCTTCATGGCATCCCCAGGTTCATGAAGGACCCCCCGGCTGTCCATTGTACTGCCTGATTGCTATTGAATCAATCAGTGCATGTGTCAGCCTATGCATGACTGCTATAATCACTGCGACGTGGTAACACATACTATACAGTGCAAGCACTGGTTCAATATACTGTCATACTATCAGTATGGCAGTGTATTAGGTCTAATCAAGTCAATTAGATGAGTCGTTTTGTTCAGTCTCACAATGGGGCTTAAAAGAAATGTAAAAAAAGAAATGATTACAATATAAAAGAATAAATAAATCAAAAATAATTGAGAATCATAAGTCCACTTTTCCGTTACAAAGCAGCCTTCCAAAATAAAAAAGTGAAAATCACTGCACAAACACATACACATTTAGTATCCCTGCATCTGTAACAACCTGTACAATAAAATCTAATCATTGCTGAACATGCATAGTAACACTGTAAACAAAACTAAAAATAAACAGTCAAAATTTAGATTTTTCTTCACGCAATCTCACAAAAGAGGTTATAGGGGATCAAAAAGTCACATTCACCCAGAATATACAATAGCAAGTACAAAAAAGAATAGCACTAAACGCTCACTCAGCAAAAGAATTAAAATGTGGCAATACAAATCAAGTGAATATTTTTTCTCATCTGGGTTCCTATTATTCTGGTATCTCAAGAGCTCTTGCAAATGTGATATAACACTCAAAATCTATTCCAGCAAACTAAAAAAAGCCAATTGGCACACCTTTCCTTTGGAGATATTTTGTGGAAAAACATATATTTTGGACCAAAGGTGATTCTTTTAAAAAATTTCATTTTTTCCCATACACAAGTCAAAGTCATCACAGATCTTGATTTTATTCATTAATCACTTGACCGATTTTTCCTTTCCATACAAAAAATATGAAATATTGACTTTCAAAACTACCTCATTAACGTGAAGTACAACATGTAATAAAAGATCGTCTCAAATTTAACTTGTGTTAAGTTAAAGCTTTCAATAAGCTGTTATGATGCATGTTTGAAGGAAAAACAATGCTTAGTCTTCAAGGTTAAAATAGCATTTTTTCTTAAGGGGTTAATCATTGGTATGGACAGTCATTTTAAAGAATTCAAAACTTGTTTTCTCTCCTCTTCAAGTAAACTCTTATTCTTTATGTCTTCATAAATGCTGCTTGGATGTTGATTGTGTAAATAAATTACGACTAAAATGGATTTCTATAGAGAAAAAGAAGTAGTTTTTTAATTTCTTATATTGAATTCACATTTTTCATAGTGGATTGTTAAAACATTTTAATTTATCTGGATAAAGCATTGCATAAAATGAAATCCTCTTCATGTTCCGTATTAATTTAACAATGATTGAAATTATTGAATGACTAATTTGTAAACTTTTCATAAACAGAATTACTATCTTAAAAGAGTAATATATACAGAATTACATGTATGTAAGCTGCTTTCTATTTTTCTAGTTCTCGAGGTATATACTCTGCGTTAATGTCCGAGTTTTTTCAGCACAAAAATGTGTGAAAACTCCCCTCGGCTTATACACGAGTCATCATTACCAAAAAATTACCCACTTAAAAACATAAACCTTAAATACTCACCCTCCATGATCAGCATGGCTCCCCGATGTAGCACGTCCCGTCTTTTCTTCTCCGTTCTCTCTTCCTGGCTCCTCTTCTCTCTTTCTTTCTTCTGTCATGGACGTGCCATGTTTTCTTAGTGCCGCGCATGCTATGACCTCAGCAGCGGACCGCGTCATAGTATGCGCATGCTAGAGAAACATGGCCATGTCCTGCCGGAAAAAGAAGAGAGAAGAGGAAGGCCGCGGATAAGAAAGATAGACGGAGCGCTGACATGGGACATTGGTAAGATACGTAGGCCGACTTTGGGAGCAGTGCCGGCGAACATCAAGGGTTATTATAATGATTTTTTTAAGGGCCGTGGGGGCAGGCTGGCTGTATACTACTAGGGGCTGCTGTATACTACTAGGGGGCTGCTGTATACTACATGGGGGCTGGCAGGCTGTATACTACTGGGGGCTGGCAGGCTGTATACTACTGGGGGGGTTTGACCAATGCATTTCCCACCCTCGGCTTATACTCGAGTCAGTAGTTTTTCCTAGTTTTGGGTGGTAAAATTAGGGGTCTCGGCTTATACTCAGGTCGCCTTATACTCGAGTATATACGGTAAATTACCGAAACAAACAGCTGAAAAACAAATTGTGGAAAAACAAGCTAGATCCCTGATTTTGACATAAATATAGAAAGTGTTGAATCTGACAATATGCAGTGTATAAAAAAGATGTGAAACATCACCTGTATGCCACCAGAGGTTATTATGCTTATCTCAAAGGTATCAAAAGATCCAGAAGGTAGCAATCACTGATCCATATGCCAAGTTTTATGTACATCAGTCTTCATCCAGCAAATTACCAATCAGATTATGCAAAGTTCAAATGTTATTGACTCGCTATTGGCACCACAAGTACACACCTATATATGCTGGTATATTCCTTAAATAGCTGCTTCCTTAGTGTCATTTACAAATAATTATGTAGTAAAGGAAAAATGTTAGTGATTTTACAGGCTGGGGGTTGGAGGCTGGTATGGCATCTAGGGGAGTCCATTGCTTGTCTCAGGGGTTATGGACAACCAGATACACCAGAAGTGTCACTCGCCAAAAAGCAATATGGCATTTTATATTTATAGCTCACTATACAGAATGCTAAAAGTGGCAACAAACAATATGGCACCTTGCCCATATCAAAGATATTCTCCAGATAAAGGCATTACTTAATAGTAGTTATATACATTACAGAAATACAATCTGGACTAAGCTCTAAATGTGTATTTGACTCTGCTCATGCTAAATGCTCAGAGAACTAGGTGTGACTTTCTATGGCCACTAAACAGTAGTGAACATGATAAGATAATGTCACGGGGGCCCCTGCGATCCATGTCATTGTGCTGCCCTGGGCCCATCTCCAAACTTACCTCGCCTCGCTCCTGCTCCTGTCTGGCCTAGGTCCCACGCACGAGTCCCAGCTCCCTAGGGTGCAGCACTCGGAGATTTAAAGAGCCAGCGCACACTTCCAGGTCTGATATTTAATCCAGTGGATCCCATCATTCCCCATCTTCAAGCCATAACCTGTGAAGTGAAAGCCCCTCTGTGTGCCTGCATTCCTGTACTCAGGAATTACCACTTTTTATTTTCTTTTTTATCAAAGCCCAACCTTCCATCAGATCTAATTTTTTTTCTCATTTGACATATGCATTTGAGGTCTTGTCTTTGTGCCACACTAATATATAGCAAAAATAGTACAGTATGTCTATGGCAATTTCTGTGGTGGTGAATGCTGTAAATCCCTCCTCAGACCTGACTAAGCAATACAACAAAATAGCAGATTGATTCAGCACCAAAACACTACAGTTATTTAAAAAAGTTTTGCCCTCAGACTTTATTTGAAAAAATCCAATTGACAGGTAACATCATATCACCTACTCGTTTCAAGTGCAACCACACTCTTAATCATGGCTCATTATTAAGCCATTATTAAAGTGGTTTTCCCATTTCAGCAAATACTGTACATGTTATTGTTTGAATAATAAAGTTGTTAGGGTTCTGGGTCAGTGGACCCTCTGGACCACTGCGGGAGGTGGTACTAGCCGACACCAGAGTCTAATTGGCACCTGGTCTTGCTGCGGCAAGGTGCAACCAGGTTGTTCCACAGGTGCAACTAGCCCACAGTGGCAGCCAAGGTAGAAGTGCAGAACACGGTCTAAGCCCACGGTAACAACGGGAGAACAATGCAGGAACAGAAACCCAGGAACATACAGCAGCAACACTGGAGCAGGAACATGGAAACTGGAACGCTGAGAAAAAGAACACAGGAATAACACAGGGGAGCTTTCTCTAAGGCTGTTAGCTCAAAGATCTGGCGGGGAATGATGGGAGCCGCATGAATTTATGGAAACCCGGAAGTGGCCAGCTCTAATCAGCATTGCGCTGGCCCTTTAACCCCTTAACGACTTGGCCTTTTTTAGTTTTTTCACTTCCATTTTTCACTCCCCACCTTCAAAATCTATAACTTTTTAAATTTTCCACATAAAGAGCTCTGTTATGGCTTATTTTTGCGTAACAAATTGCATTCGTAGTGACGGTATTCAATATTCCATGGCGTGTACTGGGAAGCGGGGAAAAAAATTCCAAATGCAGTGAAATGGTGAAAAAACACATTTGCGACACGTTCTTGTGGGTTTGATTTTAAGCTTTCACTGTGTGCCACAAATTACTGTCTAATTTTCTTTGGGTCGTACGTAAGGGGATACCAAATTTGTATAGGTTTTATAATGTTTTCATACATTAAAAAAAATTTAAAACTCCTGTACAAAATTTTTTTTTTTGCTTTTGCCATCTTCTGGCGGCAATAACTTTTTCTACTTTGGTGTACAGAGCTGTGGTGTGTCATTTTTGAGACTTTTTATGGCGTTTTCATTGCTATCCTTTTTCGGACTGTGCGACCTTTTGATCCCTTTTTATAATTTTTATATTTTCCAAAATGCCCAAAAAATGTCCTTTTGACTTGGGATGATATTTCCGTTAGAGGTTAAACACAGTGAAAAACGGACTAGATTTTGATAGATCGGACATTTTCGGACGCGGCGATACCTAATGTGTTTATGATTTTTACTGTTTATTAATATTAATATCAGTTCATGCGGCGCCATCTTTTTGGAGCCTCCAGTAGCATTGCCGCGAGCCCTCTCCATGCACCGGGACCCGGCGGCGCCGTACTAGTACGCCGCGCGTCGGGAAGGGGTTAAATTCTCAAGTGCCGGCCCGCGCACCCTAGGGAGTGGGGACGCGTGCGGCCTAGTCCGGACAGGAGCAGGCTCGTAGGAAGGTAAGTGAGGATCAGGGGGAGCCGTGCTGCCATGGAGATGGGCATGGGCTTCATGACATGGATCGTGGGGGCACCCATGACAGTAAACCCCCCCCCCCGGTCTCCCCCTCTTCTTGGTTTCAAGAAACCTCAGGAGGAGCTCCGTGCTTCTTATCAGCCTGGGTGTGGTCTGTGGCTCAGAGAAGGGACTGGCGGGTCTAGTCCCAATTTGATTTGAGGTCCTGCAGCAGAGTCCATGGACGACTGGGTATCAGCAACGGAAGTAACAGTCCAGCCGGTTTGAGATGAGAGGCTTTTTTGTGGTCACCGGAGGAGCAGGATCCCACAAAATCTGGAACGTCTTTGACCAGGTCTTTCCACCAGTAGTAGCGGAGATGAGGGCGACAGAACCTTGCATCCCTGGGTGCCCATCCACACATGAAGAATGTCCCCAAGACAGAATCCTCTTCTGGAGAGCAGGTCTAATATACATCTTGCCAGAAGGTAGCTGCCAAATATCCACTGGAGCTGCAACAACAAGCCGAGAGATGATATGCTGGCTCTTCTCCAACAACATCCGCAGACCAAGAGTCCAGGGAATTATAGTAAACTCAGCCCATGGTAGGAGGTCAGCCCAGTTATCTTGACAGGCTGAGACAAAGTGGCGGAGGTAACAGCCTAGAGACTGGTTCACCATTTCTACTTGGCCAATCAAGGGTAATAGGCAGAAGACAAGTTAAGATTAACTTGCAGCTGGTTACACAAGGAAAGCCAGAACTTGGACACAAACTTGATCCCTTGGTCAGACACGTTGTGCAGTGGAAGACCATGCAGCCTGAAGATATGCTTAAAGAACAAACTGGCAAGCCATGGAGAAGACGGAAGACCTAGAAGGGGAACAAAAAGGGACATCTTGGAAAACCGGTCTGTAACCACCCAGATTTCACTATTGCCAGAGGAGACAAGCAGATCAGTAATAAAGTTAATTGCCACGTGAGTCCACGGGCGACTGGGTATCGACAATGGAAGTAACAGTCCAGCCGGTTTGAGATGAGAGGCTTTGTTATGGGCACAGGAGGAGCAGGATCCCATAAAATCCCGAACATCTTTGACCAGGTCTGGCCACCAGTAGTAGTGGGAGATGAGGGCCACGGAACATTGCACCCCTGAGTGCCCAGTGACACGTGAAGAATGTCCCAAAGACAGAATCCTCTTCTGGAGAGCAGATCTAACATACATCTTGCCGGGAGGTAGCTGCGGAAGATCCATCGGAGCTACAACAACAAGCTGTTCAGGAGAGATGATATGCCGAGGAACTGGCTCTTCTCCAACAACATCCGAAGCACGGGATATTGCATCAGCCTTGATATTCTTGTTTGCAGGATGGAAATGAATCAGCAGATTGAAGCGAGAGAAAAACAATGACCAACGGGCTAGCCTGGGATTCAGGCCCTGGGCTGTCTGGAGGTACAGTAAGTTATCGTGGTCTGTGTACACACAAACTGGTTGGAGAGCTCCCTTCAGTAGATACCGCCATTCTTCCAGCACAATTTTGATGGCTTACAGTTCTCTGTCACTAATCAAGTAATTTCTCTCCACAGGAGAAAAAGTTTTAGAAAAGAAACCACATGTGAGAGTTCGGCCCTTAGGCCCTTTCTGGGTGAGCATTGCTCCTGCTTATATGGATGATGCATCCATCTTGAGATGAAAGGGTTTATCTGTGGTAGGCCTAGTGAACACAGAAACCGAGGCAGAAGTGGACTTCAACCTGGAGAAGACCTCTTGAGCTGCAGGAGCCCAGGCACGGGGATTGGCACCCTTCTTGGTGAGTGCCACGATGGGAGACACCAGAGTGGAGAAATGCAGAATAAACTGCCGATAATAGTTTGCAAAACCCAGGAACCTCTGTATGGCTCTTAGACCTTCTGTAGAACTGCAGACTGTTTTGCACGTTTTAACCATGACCTTGTTCAGCCGGTGATAGTCAGGGGAGGGAGCCGTCCTTCTTGGTTACAAAGAAGAACCCTGTGCCAGCTGCAGAGGAGGACTTTGCAGGTTCTCCTTGATGTACTCAGACATGGCAGCCATCTCTGGAACAGAAAGAGGGTAAACACAACCTCTAGGAGGAGTGGCGAGAGATCCACAGGGCAATCATAGGGGCGGTGCAGCGGCAAAGTCTTAACTTGTTTTTTGGAGCAAACATCTACAAAGTCCTGGCAACAAGCTGGCAGACCCTCCAGAGATTTGCGAGACTCGGAAGAAGTCAGAACAGGTAGTGGTGCCACCATGCAACGTGAGTGGCATTCAGGGCCCCAATGCAGAATACCACCAGTTTTCCAGTTGAGGACCAGAGCATGGAGTTTCAGCCACGAAAGGGACCCAGGAGAAGAGATGATGTGTGGCGTGGTAGGACATTGAAGAACAGTCATTCTTTATGCAGAGCTCCAATTTGAAGACAGATTGGCTCAGTGTGGTACCGGACCGGAGAGAAGATGTCCGCTGACTGAGGAGATGACAAGTGGTTGCTTGAGAGGAACCACCAGAATGTGTTTTCAGGATACAAGAACGGCATCCATAAAGTTTCCAAGAATGCTAAAAATTGCAATGGAGCGCTGGTACCAACACTGAGGAGCATTGGAACTGTCAGGCAAGGAGAAGCTGATTTCACACCTAGGGATGCTTCTCCCAGAAGCCCTAGGTGCTAGCATTTCCAAGACATTGGGGAAAGATTGGACAAGCCCTTATGAAGTGCTTGAGACTGGCACAATACAGACAGAGGCTTTCTTGACAACGTCTGGAACGTTCCTTAAGCATGAGTCAGGCTCTGTCAACTTGCATTGGCACCACTGCAGACAGTGCGGCCGGATCTTACCATCAGGGTTCCAGGTACTAGCCGACTCCTGGGACCAGAGTCTAAGTGCCATCTGGTTTTCACCAGCGCCCGCCGCAAAGAGTGATGGTCTTACTGCGGCAGGGTTCCACCAGGTCGTTCCACAGGTGCAACTGGCCCGCGCGCGAGAGCAAGGTAGAAGTGCAGAACACAGTCCAAGACCGTGGTAACAATGGGAGAACAACGCAAGAACAGAAACGCAGGAACAGGAATGCAGAAACACACAGCAGGAACACGGGAGCAGGAACCTGGAATGATGGAGAACAGGAACACAGGAATTACACAGGGGAGCTTTCTCTAAGCCTGTTGGCTCAAAGATCTGGCGGGGAATGATGGGAGCAGCTGGAATTTATGGAAACCCAGAAGTGGCCAGTGCCAATCAGCAATGCAATGGCCCTTTAAAATCACCAGTGCTGGCGAGCTCGCCCTTGGGAGCGGGCACACGCATGCGGCCCAGTCCGAATGGGAGGAGGCTCGTGGGAACGTAAGTGAGAGCTATACATTCTTCATTTGTCAATGAAAGAACAATTTTATAGGGCTTGTTTTTAGCTTGACAAAATATTGTTTAAATTAGACAGTTTTTTGATTGCTTTTAATTACATTCTTGAGTGGAAGGAACCCAAATGGCAGTTTTGGCATTTTTATTTTTTTATTATTGTTATTAATGATCTTCACTGTATGCGTTTTATAACATAATATCCTCTTAATTAAGTTTGTTGCAGACAAGGCAATGCTAAATAGGTTTATTTTTTTATCGTTATTTTGTTTAACAAAGTACTGTATATAATCATTTATGGGGAAAAGGTAGATTATTTGGGGTGTTTATTATTTTTATAATGCATGACATTTTGTATTATTTTTCTGTTTCGTGAAGGAGTTAATGAATCTCCCAGCATATATATTTCTGTGTAAAATCCACATACTTTCTGTGGTGATTTCTGCTCCAATTCCAGGGTGTCCGTTTTAGAATAACTGTATACCGCAAATTTCAATATTTTATTGTTGATAAAGTTGATAGCAAGAAATGTGTCAAATCCACGTAGTTTCTGGAATTATTTTTGCTCGAATTACAGGGTGTCCGTTTTGGGGATCTGTATATCCCAAATTGCAGCTCTTTTTTGTTGCTGAAGTTAATAGCAGTCCAGGGTGTCCATTTTGGGGGAGCTATATACCCCAAATTTCAGTTCTTTTTTTGTCAAAGACATGATATTTTCAGGGAAATTAGAATGAATGATGCATGTGGCGTCTCTAATTTTCAAATTCAAATTTAAATTAAAAATTTCAAAATTTGAATACATTTCAAACTTCGAATTCATTTCAAACTTCAAATTCATTTCAAACTTCGAATTCCTTTCAAACTTCAAATTCCTTTCAAACGTCAAATTCATTTCAAACTTCAAACTGACGCCAACTCCAAACTCATTGTCATTGTGCCGCGCTGTGGGCTCCTGCAGCTGCTACCGCCACCTCCACACTCTATCGTTGTGCCACTCTGTGGCTTACCATGCTTCCGACCACCTCCACACTCTGTCATTGTGCCTCTATGCGGCCTACTCATGCTGCCACCAACTGACCTCTGTCTCCCTGGAACTTGCTGTGATTTCCATAATGCTGTTTTCACCCTCCACCACTCTATGATGTTGCCACTATGTTTGGTTTTCCCCTTCATTTCATCTGTCAGAAGGAGTGAAAAGCCTCAGGATTGATAACCAAAATCAAAAAGAATTTGTCCTAGTGCCGCTCTCTGACCTCATGCTGCTGCTGCCATCTCCACACTTTGTCATTGTGCCACTCTGTGGCCTACCTGGTTGCTGCCACATCCAAACTCTGTCATTTTACCACTCTGTGGCCTACCATATTGCTGCCACCTCCACACTCTCTCATTGGGCCACTTTGTGGCCTACCATGTTTCCGCCACCTCCATAATTTGTCATTGTGCCACTCTGCGGCCTACTCATGCTGCTGCCAATTGACCTCTGTCTCCCTGGAACACGCTGTGATTTCCATAATGCTGTTTTCACCCTCCACCACTCTATGATGTTGCCACTATGTTTGGTTTTCCCCTTCATTTCATCTATCAGAAGGAGTGAAAAGCCTCAGGATTGATAGCCAAAAGCAGGAGTGGATACAGAACATTGAGGACATGCAAATATCCCATTTACTGGTCATATCTGTTTTGGAACCACTACTGTTTGTTTTTGGCCTTAGCAATACTGATGGATTATTGACCAATTGAAAGTGGTCACTGACGGATGAAATGAAGGGCAAAATGATCAGTGACATCAATGCAAAATTACTCATGACACCCTCTCCACTCTTAAGAGGGGTTTCTACATGTATCCGTGTTTAACAGAACAGGTTCTGTCGTGATCTATGAAATCATCTGATGTCAGTGTAAAAAGAGTGCACTCTTTGATGTTATAGTGGGACCTTGTCCCTTTAGCTCAGTGCTTTGGAGCTGGCACAGATGTTACCTTGTCAGGCTGCGCTCCAGCTTCACTTATTTGGTGAAGTTGGCCTCTGTTAGTGCCCATGGCAACTTACTTTGGATGCTCAACTGTAACACCTGTTCTTATTCTCTTGTGTAATGTGTTTTAGGTTTTGTATGACTGCATTCACATTAGCCTGTAATGGTTGTAATTGAAGACATAACATTTTCATGGTTCACTACGGGGTCCACTACTCATCACTGGATACTTACTGTCTAACTTGTTTTTTGTCCTTCTAGCTCTATTTGACTATTATACACTTTGTTGTGTGCAACTGCAATATTTCTGTATGTATTACGTATGTATGTAATCCTCATGGTTACTATAATAAATAACCCATAATACAAAAAAGGCACATCAGCACAATGCTACTTGCTTTCTATATATCTTTAATATATTACATTTTGTCCCAGCCTTTATGCTTCATCTTGAGTTATTGTTATCATTTGTAATAACATTTGGCCGTGGATCATAACTGCAATGCATCAAGAATCTGTTAACAGATGTGATCCTTTTCACACCATTTAACATAATGAGCCCACATATAAAAGCATATGATCAATATCTATATTTATACACAAACTCTATATTATCATTTGTAGTGCTAATGGCTACAATACTTCAGTATAAAATTCATTCTTGTTCTTGTGGCTATCACTCTAAATGCAGAATCATCATTAATCCATTTACTGTGTGTTTACTTGTACAATATATATATATATATATATATATATATATATATTAGATTGTTCATGATGATCCTCTCTCCCGGAGGACTCATTTCTTTGCCTTTTGTGTTACAAGTTTGTCATCTTCAGCTGACAATCCTCCAAGCAGGACATACATGACTTAAGCACTAACAGAGTTGGATTCCCTGAAGTGCAAGATATAATTGCTGTTTTTGCTTTTTTAACCTTTTTCTCAAGGTATCAATTAATTAGACATTAAGATTCGCCAGCTGTTATATATGGCTGATTTATCTAATTTCTACCTAGAAATTAATTCTCTTTCTAATTCCTAACCAAACCACATAAACAATGCATTATATATCAAACCTCCGGAGACTATTAATGAACATACTGAGCATGTTCTTTTGATGTGCAAATACTAATATAAATCCTGCTGGAACAAAGGATGTGAAAAGCCTATTAATCTATCTAGGAGATAGAAGCAGTGGTTTACTCAGAAGATAAAATCAGTCAGATTTTATCACCCAGGACTACAGGACTTGGTATATGCTGGTATATGCTTTTGCCTCTATACATGACCATTGAATTTATTCATCATTCCCTTATTAGCTAGTCCGTTCAACCTTTGTATATTCCCTATATACTGCTTTCTCATAATTATTGTATATTTTTTCTGCCAAATTAACACCATATAAACTTGTCAGGCTTCTGGGGCTGTGATCCCCCTGGACCACAGCTGATGATGACACAAGCTTACACCTGGGACCGGAATCTAAGAGGCACCTGCATTATACCAGAGCCAGCCGCAAAGCGGGTTGGACTTGCAGCGGCGTGGTACCACCAGGTAGTTCCACAAGTGCGACTTGTCCGCAGTGGCAGCCCAGATCAAGGTACAAAGTCAGCAGGCAATCTCGTAGTCAGGGACAGGCCGGAGGTCAAGAGAGGCAGCAAATGATCAGGGTCAGAGAAAGTGGTGGAGTATAATCAGGAACAGGTTTGGGGTCACAACAGGAGGTCAGTTCACAGGAATAACTCACAGGAAACAGCTTTCTCTTAGGCATGAGCACAAAGATCCATCAGGGTATGCAGGGAGAGGCAGGTTTAAGTAGATTTCTGGGAAATGGCCAGCGCTAATTTATGGTGCGCTGGCCCTTTAAATTTACTGAGGCTGGCGAGTGGGCGCTCGGGCCACAGACCGGAATTAGGAGTGGGGAGAGGTGAGCAGAACCAGCACCCATGACAATAGCTCTCCCTTTGGCCTCCCCTTCTTCTTGGGCTGGAGAAATCTCTGCAGGAGACCATAGTCCAGGATATTGTCCTTGGGCTCCAATGATCTCTCCTCAGGCTCGAACCCCTGCCAGTCAACAAGGAAGAACCGCTTACCTCTCACTGTCTTCATATCCAGGACCTCCTTTACCTCGAAGACATTGGTGGAATCAGCCTCAAGAGCAGGAGGAGACACTTGCTGAGAGAAGAGGTTCAGGGAGAATGGCTTCAAGAGAGAGAGACATGGAAGGAGTTCGGGATGCGCATGGAGGGAGGGAGGCAAAGCTTATACACCACAGGATTGATGAGATTCAGAACTTCAAATGGACCCAGGAATCTAGAACAAGTGTATAGCTTGGAATCTTCAAAAAGACATACCGAGAAGACAGCCATACCATGTCCCCTGGGGAGAAGACTGGAGGAGACCTGAACTTCTTGTCCACCTGGGTTTTGGTGCAGGCGGATGCCATAGTAAAGATTGACGTGTTTGCTCCCAGATGGATCTTGGACCAATTCCTCCACGGCAGGAACATCAGAGCTCTCAGCAAGAGGGAAAGGAGGACGAGGATGTAGTCCATACACAATAAAAAACAGAGTGGAGCCAGAAGATTCAGAGTCCAGGGAGTATTCCGCCCATGGCAGCAGGGTGGACCAGTTGTCATGTCGGCCAGAAACAAAATGCCGGAGATGGCAGCCCAGGGTCTGATTAACCCTCTCAACTTGTCCATTGGACTGTGGATCATACGCAGATAAGAAGTTCAGCTTCACTTGTATTTGACTGCACAAAGATCGCCAGAAACAGGACCTCACGGTCTCAGACAATGTGCAAGGAAATTCCATGAAGCCGGAAGATGTGCATGAAGAACAGGCTGGCAAGGCCTGGAGCCGCTGGCAGACCTGGCAGAGAAACAAAGTGAGACATCTTTGAGAACCAGTCAGTTACCACCCAGATTATGGTATTACCCAAGGAAGATGGAAGATCGGTGATAAAGTCCATTGCCACATGAGTCCAAGGGCAACTGGGTATTGCCAACGGCAGAAGAAGACCAGCAGGTTTAAGACAAGGTGGCTTGTTTCAGGCACAACAAGAAGACAAGAAAAAAAAGGCAGAGAGGACAGCACCTCGGGTGATATTGTCTGGGAAGTGGATAATACTATGTGACACATAAAATGTGCTCACCTTGTTAATCCTTGAGGTAATGCATAAATAGCCCAACTTGGGGTCCAGTAAAAGTTCCAATGCTATGGATCCAATATGATGACACTAGTTTCCAGGAAGTATAATAAGCAGCTCCCAAGGCTCAAGATAAACCGGTTGTCAACAAGGGACATCGGTGATAAGTATATAAAGTATTGGAAAGAAAAAATCTCTATGAGCACATATGGGGCTCTAAATAGATAATCCAGGGAAACAAAAATTGTGTCTAGGAAACCAATTTATTTAAAGTTATAAAACCGAATACAAAATCAATAAAAGCAATTTGTATAAAAAATATATAAGGATATAAAATGGAAAAGTCCTATTAACGCGTTTCGGGTACTAAGACCCTTTTTCAAAATACGGACAAGTAATACTGAAGCAAGAATCAAAGCCTTAAATACATTTCATAGATCCTACCTGGGTCTGAAGTAAACTAAGATTGATAGTTTCCAGTTGCTCAAGTAGTCCAAGTGTGTTGCGGCGCGAGTTAGACCATTACTTCCAGTTGTATCAGCTTGCGTATGCACAAACAGAATTGTTTGACGCCCAGTATCGTGCACTGCTCTTCTCGTCATAGTAACACATATAAACACTACTACACTCGCTAGATTTATAGCAAGCGTTGTCATGGTAATGTATATAAACATATCGCTAGATATGTAAGAAAATAATTAAACATTCAATAGAGTAAAAGAATAAAAGGTCTTTATTAAAACACATTTTCAAGGCTTTCATTTAGTTTCCCTGGATTATCTATTTAGCGCCCCATATGTACTCATAGAGATTTTTTCTTTCCAATACTTTATATATGTTTCAGGCACAGGAAGTGCAGGAGCCCACAAAATCCCATACATCCTTGACCAGATCTGGCCACCAGTAGGACCAGGAAATGAGAGCGATAGAGCATTGAACCCCAGGGTGCCAAGCCACACAAGAGTATCCTTTCATGAAGGGCAGGTCGAACATACGCCTTGCCAGGAGGAACAATATGTCTAGGAGCAGGATCTTCCCCAACAACATCTGAGGCAAGAGAGAGCGCATGGGCCTTAACATTCTTCTCTGCAGGACGGAAATATATCAGAAAGTTGAAACGGGAGAAGATCAACAAGCCTGTCTCAGATTAAGACGCTGGATAGTCTGGAGGAACGGGAGGTTTTTGGGGTCTGTATAGATACTGACTGAATGATGGGCACCCTCCAGAAGATAACGGCATTCTTCCAAAGCGAGTTTAATAGCCAGAAGCTCCCGATCACCAATAGAATAGTTCCTTTTGCGACTGCAAAGGTCTTGGGGAAAAAAACCCACAGATGAGAGTTTGGCCTTTGGACCGCTTCTGGTTAAGAATGGCTCCAGCACCAACGGATGAGGCATCAACCTCTAGCAGGAATGGTTTCTCAGTATCAGGCCAGGTGAGAACAGGAGCAGATGAAAAGGCTTCTTCAGCCGCTGGAGACCAGAGCTTAGGATTGGCATTCTTTTTGGTCAGTGCCACAATGGGAGATACCAGGGAGGAGAAATGTGGAATAAACTGGCGGTAGTAATTGGCGAAGCCTAGGAATCTCTGGATAGTTTGAAGACCCACTGGAGGCGGTCACTGAAGTACAGCAGACAACTTTGCAGGATCCATCTGTAGTCCCTTGTCTGAGATAATATATCCTAGGAATGAGAGACTCTTCTGATGGAATTGGCATTTCTCGAGCATGGCATATAGGCGATTGGCCCTTAAGCGCCTGAGAACTTGCCGTACATGGGCCCAATGGGACTCAATGGTGCAGATTTATTAAGCTGTCTGAATGTCAGAATATTCTAGCTCAGTTTTCATTTCACCAGTGCTCATGTATATTTTAAAGGGGAGATGTAAAAGGTTGGCATGGGTAACTAAGAATATTCTGACTTTCAAGCAGCTTGATAAATCTGCTCCAATGTCTGTAGAGAACACCAGGATATCATCTAGATAGACCACGACACAGGTATAAAGTAAGTCTCTAAAAAGACAGGCCAGGGCCATCCTGGAAAGGAAACTGAGTGACAAACTGAGATGGCATGAGTTCTATGTGTAGGAAGCCCTGGGTAATAAAGCCCCTACACAGCTTGGGGTGCCAATCATACTTAGTAGGCATGGAGAGTCTCAGCCTAGGTTCAGCGGCAGGCAGGCTATTCGGAGTATTAGCTAGTCCAGACAAAAATGACACATTACACAGCCCTGTAGAACATGAATATGAAAAAGTTATTGGTGTCAGAATATGGCAAAATGAAGATTTTTTTTTCTATAAAAGGTTTTCATTTTTAACATCTATTAAAACATAATGAAATCTATATAAATTTGGTGTCTCCATGATCATAGTTGCCAAAAGAATAAAGAAGAGGTGTCAAAAGTTGTAAAGCACAGTGAAAACTGTAACAGAGCCCACAAGAAAATGGTCCAAATATGTTTTTCTTCGATATTACTGCATTTGGAATTTGTTTTGTGCTTTAGTGCATGGCATAGAATATTAGATGCTGACACTAGAAAGTACAATTTGTCACACAGAAAACAAACTAAAAATAACTAAAGCATGTTTGAACATTTTGTATCTTAATCTTTTATCTTTATTTTTCCATACTAATTTCCATAATGAAAATTGAATATACAATATACAATGTATATTTACAAAATTATGTATGTAATATTTTGGAAATAAATTTTACAGATCAGTTTCACATAGAAATAAAACATGTTGATGCAGAGAGAAACTTTTAATCCAGATATCATGGCAATTAGACAGAGTGGAGAGTTCCTATATTCAACTACTTAGAAGCAGTTGCTAAAGAATGCAGCATCTTTATAGCTAAACAGCCAGGAATAGCATTATCTTGATATGTTTCAGTGACTGGGATTTCCATTTGATTCTGTTTCAATAGTTTTTATTAGTTTAGCAGATTAAAAGCTCAAAACATCCAGTATATTGTTGCGGGTACAGAGGAATAAACACTTACATGCGTTTATAATAAATCTACATCAATTACCTGAAGCTACATGTTCTCATTTTAGAAATTGTACACACATACTGGTTTTGTCTGCATAAGGTTGATTAACCGTAATTAAAGGTAAAACCAAACAGTTAAACAAAATAAACTTTACAATTACAAAACCACTGGCAGGAAGACCATATAACAATATTCTGTAAAAAGAATAAGAGGTGATTATTAAAGTCTAGGGTGGGAGATCAGATTACTGTAGATTAATAGCCCACGAGGAGGAAGACCAAGGCTGCCATATCATGAAGGGGTTGTGGGATTTGAAGAATCCATTTGCGAGTGCTGTCTCATGTGAGTAGATCTGGTTAATCTCGGCTATAAGATCTTCCTGTGTAGGGTTGAATGAAGATTTCCATCTCCAAGTTATTGGGATCTTTGCAATTGTAAGAATTTTGTCTGCCAGCATTTTAATTTGTATAACGTAGTGGCAGATCTATCATAAGCAGGGCGATTTTGGGAGTTGCTGGTAACCTGCATAGAAATATATCACTTAGTAGTTGAGAAACACTGTACCAAAAGTGAGATATATGAGGCGTGACCATAAAATATGATAGAGGGTTCCTCTAGCTATACAACCACTCCAGCAAATATGGGAGGTATCTGGATACTTGTGGCTAAGTCGGCTTCAACTTAAGTTTTAATGGCGGCTTCAAGATGTGAGAAGCTTTTCCAAGACTTATACAATGAAGAGAAGGCTTGTAGGCATTCTTGTTGTAAAATAGTAATGTTATTATTATGTTTTTCCCAATACTTCAGGGGAACCCACACTGTGAAAACCATGTTGTTGGTAATAGCCGAGTATAAAGAATGTAAACCTTTAGTAGAGGTGAATATTGTAGCCTTTAGGAACCTTTCCACATTAGCATTTAGAAATCAGAAATAAATGTGGCATATTTTGTAGTCAACATCTGATGAGCCACTATTTTATTGTCCTCAATAAAGGTGTCTAGGGACAGAATCCCTTTAGCTGTCCATATGCTAATTGGGATAGGCATGTGCAAGTAGGTATATGGAGAAATCTTTCCAGGCGTCTCTATCTAGATTATTGTTATTATTTACAAATGCAGAGTATTCCAGTATAATATCTTTAGTTGTTGGGGAGATTTGGGACGGAAAGCAAACTTTCCCCATCTTTGCTATAAACAGTTTACAAATATTTATTCCCTTTAGCAGCTTTCTTTTGGCTTCCAGGAAGAGAAGACAGTAGCGTTGTGCCATTTGGCTGCCTGTGATAGAAGAATTGTGTAATAGTATACTACAATGTCAGGGACTCCCAGCCCTCCTGCCATCTTGAGGAATTAATCTAGAAGCTATTATGGAGGCATATATATTAAGGTCTGTTTTGAGAAGCGATATGGGACAATGGTTTTGGGGGAGATCGGTGGGTTTGTTTGATTGATCGGTGGGATATTTCTTATTACAGTCTGCTAGTTCTCAGGTGAGAAGTTGTTTACTGCAGCTGTTTTATTAAATAATTTGAGAAGATGGCAGGGTAAGATATGGGCAAATGTATTATAGTATTCAGAGGTTAAACCATCTGGGCCTGGAGATTTCTGTTTAGCTAGGGATGTAATAGATTTGGTGACGTCTGCAATGGTGAAAGGGACATATAATTATTCTACTTTATCTGCGAACAAAGAAGGAATGTTGGCTTGTCTAAGGAACTCATTCATTTTTGATATATTTGGCAGGGCTGTGAATGGATCATTGTATTTTTCAAGAAGGTTTTCATAGAAGGATTTAAATCTGTTAGATATGGTTGCCGTGGTGTAGCTCTTACTTCCGTCTGCCGGGTTATTCAGAAAGGGAATTGTGGACACATCACACACAGACATGAGCAGGGGGAGGAGAGGGGAGGGGTAACAGGGGTGACATCACTGCCCCTGACCATGTGACCAGCCTCATTTACATAATAAAGAAAATATGATTTTATAATGATTAATGTATGAATTGACTAGATAAAGGCTGGGCTGGGATCCTTGTGAGCTGCTCCAACAGGTAGAGGTGACAGGACAAGTGACACAGACCTGATGACACGTGTCCTTTAAATGTCTCTGTTTAATCTAGGATGCGAGTATCCCCCCCTCCTTGCTACTTTGGGAATAGTAGGTCGCCTTTGTCTTTCTAAGCTCTTTGTCATATGAATGAAAGAGATGGTGTTGAAGTTGTATTCTAGGGGTTTGGAGATTCTCCAATCCCTGGGGAGAATGGTTTGATTTATTTGTCTCTTCTGCCCTGCGGAGCTCTGTAGTTATTTCCGTTCCTGGGCATTCCTTTTAATATCAATAAAGCCATATTTCCTAAAGATACCGCTAATAAAATTTTTATGGGTGTTCCAGTGGCTACATTTTCCACTGAATCAGTACCCTCTTTGTGAGAGTGTTGAGTTCTGCCCCTGTTCACACAACCTCAGGTTCTCGAATTGTTGATAATATCCACAAAGTGAGCTCAAAGAAATAACACCAAGACAAAGTATAATATCTCAATCTTTGTGGAGAAGTGATGCCATGCAAGACTGGGAAGATGTGAGATGCTATATTTTTGTCACAAAGTATTATACAGAAACCTTCAGTGGGGCAGGACCTGGGCTTGGTTACTTAGGGATAAAGAAGTAATGTCCATAGTCCATTGGTTGATAAATTATTACATGGGCATCACAGACACAAAGGCTTTGTTTTCCCCGGAGTGGGTAGTAAATCCCTTGTGACCATGAAGGTCAATATAAACATTGGCCGAGGGGGTCTGGCATTCCTTTGTTTCAGAGGGATGGACTTTGATCAGCTTCATCCAGATGTAAGGCCCAAGCCATGGAGTCTGGATGTGTTAGTGGAGTCTATTTGGAGATCAAGAACAAGATTGAAATCACCACTTGTAAGTTCTTTACCCTGTTTATGGCAATTAATTACTTTATGAAAGAAGTGCAGCAGTCTGTGTTTGGGGGCAAATACACAACAAATACTACATAGATCACAAATTACAATAATGTATCTTCCCTCTGTGTTTTTAATTGTTTCAATATGTTGGAACGCTAATGTTGCTTTGATAGCAATTAGCAACCCTCAAGATTTCCTAGAGCAGTGTGCTTGAAAAATATGGGGAAACATACGATTATGGATGCATTGAGCATCCTTGAGTAGGATATGCATTTCTTGTGCAAGCAGGATATCTGCAGATTGGATTTTAGCTTCCTTCCATAGTTGGTTACATTTGAAAGGAGTGTTCAAACCCTTAGTATTGATGGATGTTATGGATGTTATGTTAATAGAACTTTGGCCTTTAGATTTGTATCTTCTTCTCCCTACATTTTATCTTATCACATTTAGCCTGTAAAAAAACACAAAAAAATAACATCCAAAACTTAACATGAACTGCTGTGTAACTGGTGGTTACTGTTGTGTAACTTAATAAAGTCTGCACATACAGTTGGAGCTGGAAAAAGGCTCTGGTGGACTGTATTGGGGGAAAGTCAGAAAGGTACCGTGTCAAGAACCGCAACCACCATTTGCGATGGCTATGGCCGCTGTTTTGACGATGAGCATTGTGATCATCAACGATCTGCCATTCTTCTTCTATTCTGTCTGGAGGTTTCTTTGGAGAAGTTGGAAGAGTTGGAAGAGGAAGGCTCCAGCTTTTCAGCAAAAAAAAAGCTTTTTCTACTGACCGCACTGCGTGGGTTATGACATTTTTAGTGAGAAGGAGACGTACTGGGAAGCCCCATTTATAGGGGATCTTGTTTTCTCTCAAGATAATGGTTATGGGGGTGAGTTGCCTTCTGAGAGTCATTGCAGAGAGATGAGCATATAGTGAAATGTTGCTATAAGGAGTGAGAAGTTGTTTCATCTTCTTTGCAATTTCAAAGGAGACATTCCCTTAAAGTATAAAAATGACACAAGCATGTCTCTAGGAATAGATTCACCAAGGCGTTTGGTTCTGGGAACCCTGTGGGATTTGTCGATGGTCAGGTCATTATCGGAGGATTCTGGAAGCATAGCCTTAATGAGTGCCTGTGCATAATTGAAGAATTCTGCCGGTGGCACAATTTCAGGTATTCAATCTTATTATGGTGTGACCAGTCTTTTAGGTCTGACACGAGGTGGAGACACAGGTTTATAGGATTCGGAGACCAACCAGGATCTGCGTTGTAAACCTGTGGTGTGGTGTCAAATTGGTGGCGCCATCATGGATAGAGCCCGGTGGTAAAGGAAATGTGAAAAACTATGTTTTTCCTCTTATTAGGCATGGCAGTAAAGTAACAAGATGTTGCTGGCAGTAGTGTTCAGTATAGAAAGGCAGCAGAAGGATTGTCTACAGGTTTGTTTTATACAGTATTATAGGTACTCTGTGTATATCTGTGGATGTGGCTTGAACCCTGTTAAAGTCAGGCTAAACTATTCTGACACACTCATGGACACAAATAAGTAAAGGGTAAAGTTACTATAGAGATGATCAATGTATTACATAAATAGACATAAAAGTAAAAGAGTAACACCACATTTAATAAAAAGTGATATTAAGAGTTTTGTCCTAAAATATTTTTCATCTAAATATCCCTTTCTGGTATTCTTTAGGATGGACAGCATGTTTGAAATTCTTTGTATCTCCTGTTGAGCAATGCACTTTATATGACTTGTCAGTAGTGGAATAGGAGTTACAAAACTGAGAAAATTGAGAGTCATTATTTAACCATATTCAGCAGGTGGTCTAGAACAGAAGTTGAATTTTTTCACTTACCAGCCCTAACTATTCTCATACTGTACCCCATAGAGAACACATTGTTTGTGAACCAAGAAAAGAATTTTAATATGTAGCCCAAATTTCTCTCTAAATGTGAACCACCTGCATCCTAGAACTTGCTGTTTTATCACTGCATTTCGCAGTCAAAAGTATCAAAATGCATATTTAAACAGCAGCATATACTCCGCTAGTTCAAGGAAAGACGTTTCTATAATAAAAGTACATTCACTTATAGTATTCTCGCCATACCAAAATGACTTAAGTATTTTAACCTTTGATCTACCATATATAGTTTACATTATAAGCAACTAGTCTAGGGAAAGAGACTTTATATTGAGTATATTATTAATTAAACTTATTTTAATTTTCTTACTGTTTCAGGAATTTTTATTCTATTTAATTTTCATTCTGATGTGCATGTATTGCCTGTGTAGCAGTGCCTGCCTATGGCCATAATAGGATAGTTGATAGATCCAATGGCCTTTGTTGGCATCCCATTAGCTTCCCATTAATGGATGGTTGAAGTTTGCAGAAACAGGTGAAATTGGAGAATTTTACTGACAAGGATGCAACAAGTTTGGTGGTTATAATAAGTCCATACATAATAAAATCTATCACAATTATGTTAAATTATACACTGGCAAATGTGTAGTGAGAACTACTTTTGCAAACATTTAAACATAAAGTGCAAACTATGCCTAGAAAAGCTTCACCATCGTAAAATCAACTGTACAACATACAGTTCTTACTCCCCTAGCAGCTAAAAACATGGGCACCATCTTCATCACTAAAACTAAGGACTGTGTCCTCATCATTTACTTCCTCAGCATACTCTTCCAATTGAAGGCTACCAAATGAGTAATTATTTCTAGGCATCGGTGACGAATTTAACACTATTGTGTTCCCATAAACAAGTGGGTGACTAAAGGAATCACCTATGTCTGAATCTGTATCACTTGATTCGCTACCACTACTGGTGGAACCATCAACCATCGGACCACCACCCAAGTGATCTTCAACTTTAACATAAGATCGTAATATTGGGCTGTACTTGGATTGCTTGCTCTCAAAAAGTCCATTTGACATCATTTTAGCTTCCAAGGCAGCCATTTTGGCCAGATGGTCTAGCCTTTGCTCCTCAGCTCTATGATCTACTACAGGTTTTGAGGCCATCTGACTTAAAATAAAAGGATCAGTGTCAGAATGGTTGCGGTAGCCACTCTTTAGTTTCTGAATATGTGGCCTATCTAATGGTGTCATACTGTGCATATTCAAAGTCGGGGCTACCAATATCATTATCTGGAATTCTTGCCCCATTATTGTTGTGTACATTTTCGGAAATAAATCTTGGAGAGCCGCTCCTGTTAAAAATTGAACTTGACCCCTTGCTTCCAGGTGACAATGGACTAGCAAAAGGACTACAACTATTAGGGGCACTAAACATTTCATCTATCAACGAGCTGTGTCTGGGCATTTTAGGACTGTTGCCGGCATAAAAAGACATGCCAGCTGAGTCATCATCTATGTATTCTTCAATAATATTAGAAGATGACCTAACAGAAGACACTTGTTGCTTCAGTTTAGAATGTTTTACATAATCATCTGTCCTATAGGTTCCATTACAATGGAAACCACCCTCATCCTTGTCATTTGTTTGGGACTGCAAGCATATTAAAAGTGCTCTGTGAATATCATATTCGCTATCTACATCACTGCAGTGATAAGGTAATGTAAGGTATTGAGTTACTGCTGCCATGAGCAGTCCGTGATGCTGGACCTGTACTGGGGTGGTGTGCGTTCTTCATATTCTGCCGTACATGGTCTTTGGCTGCTACTTCTCCATCAATTGTCAAATGTGTTCCTTCTTTTCCTCTCTTCTCCACAGATACTTTCTTTGGAGATGGACTTCTGTGTTGTATTAGCACCTCAGTCACTAACTTCTCTTCTTTGCATGGTGATAATGTTTGTATCTCATCTGGTTCACAACTTTGTATAAGGGTTACCTTAGGACTTTTTTTTGGCACTTCTAAAATCTGATCAGATGATGGAGTCGATAAACTTCTTATGGAACAAAGCTTGCTGTGCTTCCTCTCAAACTGTACTTTTTTATGTCCTCCTTCCTTCACATAATCCAAAACTTGCTTTTGTGTTCGGCCACTGAATCTAAAAGAAGAACCACGGCTGAATAGAACTGGCTTTGGCTCTGGTTTGGGTTCCTCAAATAACCTGAAAAAGGCATGGTACTCAACACATATTTTCCAGAACGACTTGCAGAAATCCTGACTAGCCATCATGAATTCCAAAGTATCCTGGTAAGAACTATTTGCATCAGGCCGTAGCCAGTTAAATGCATTTATTTTTGTGTGACCCTGAAATACAAGGACTCCTGTGTTGGCAACAGCGAGGTTGATTTTAGTTCCTTCTCTATCCTTGCCTGGATGTAGTCTGACACCGTACATCTCCAAGCATCGGGCAACCTCCAGAAGCTGGAAATCTGATTCAGCCGGTGTCTGGCCAAAGTGATTGCGGTGATACTCAATGATCTTTTCTCCAGGGCTTTTTGTTGGGGCATGTATGTGTTTTTTGACAAATGTTCCTGGTCAAGAGCCGCGTCAAAATCTCCAATTTAAGACTGTACGATGTTTGAGATGAGGAGAGCAGCACTGCTTTCATTACATGTGAGCTTGCCTTGTGCTAAATCCTGCAGGGCAAAGAGGTACCTTGTTAATTCTTCTTGAAGTTGGGTGTGATCGGGTGGGAAAAACTTTACAACAAACTTCAGAACCGTAGTCTTGGGTCTTCTAACTTGTTTAATAATCGGTTTCAGCAGGTCCAACCATACCATCATTTTCCTATGGTCCTGAAACTCCAGTCCAAAGTAATCCCCTGCAACTAGGTTAAGGTGGCTACAGACAGCATCTAGAAGTGCTTTCCCAGGGGCTCTTAGTGGAGCTTCAATAGTTTCCTGTTTGTCATCCAACATTTGAACTTTGAATGGATAAGACTTGCCATGTGGTGATAGAGGTGGCTTGGTTCCATGTTCTAAAGTGCTGATCCCGGCACTCACTGAAGCACCTAAACCGGGAGGCTGCCGTCTGCTGCTGCTCTGTCTCCCCCATGCTTCAGAAATCCACTGCCTCTTATTGCTTGCCACTCCTGTGTACGGACTAGGGTGCAGCCTGTGTGTCCAGGCGCTCGGTGTTGGCCATGTCTCCGCTCTCAGTAATCCACTACTTGTAGGGGGATTGGGACCATTACAAGGCACCAGGGACATACAAGAATGGGAACTGCTTTAGGGTCGCCATTGTAGAAACAGCTTTGCAAACAGGATTTCCACAGGCTGCTATCCCTGGAGGAGGGGTGTAGACGAGCAGTGTTGCCTCCCTCTGACCAGGGAGCGGGAAGATGAGCCGAGCAGCAGCAGCTTTCCCCACCTCCTGTCCTCTCACATCCAAGCCAGCCGTCTGCCCCCTCCCCTGCATGCCTCAGGGAGGGGACACCGACACCGACGACAGTACCTCTTCAATACACGCTAAAGCCTCTTTTCAGCAACTCAGCACTTAGTGAGTATTAGAATAAATCAATTCTAGGCACTCTTCAGGTGAATAATAATTTTTGCTTTTTTAATCCTGTGTGATGTTTCTGCAAACAACCTTGCCTTTCTCAAACCATATGTCGCTTAGAGAAGATGAAGAATGTTGAGCTCAGTTTTGGGATAGAACGCTGCATGTAAGACACGTCTGCACTTGGCGAATCTCGCTGATTGTTCGGCCGCATTAAATAAACTGAAATGATTATTCTCCTGAAGAGTGTCTAGTGTCTTGATTTATCTTATATATTGGGTAGGAACCCTTCTGGAGCACCCACATTTGTAGTGCCTGCACGGTACTATTACCTACTTACTCAGTATTAGTTGTAGCTCCTCGCTTGTGGGTATTTCTACTTGGCAACAGCTGGTCAATAAACGAAAAAACTCTCTCAAAGTCTGCTTTTCTGAGTAACTTTAAGCCCTTAAGGACGCAGCCATTTTACAGCTTAAGGCTCAGCCCCATTTTTTGGATTCTGACATGCGTCACTTTATATGGTTATAACTTTTAAACACTGTTACTTATCAAAGCGATTCTGAGATTGTTTTTTCCTCACATGTTGTACTTCATTTCAGTGGTAAATTTTGGCTGCTAGGTTTTGAGTTTATCTACAAAACAAAAAAAAAAAGAAAAGATGATAAACTTTTGAAAAATTAGCCGTTTTCAAAATTCAAAATTATCACGTTTTCAGGCAGATAGATTTACCACCTAAATAAGTTGCTGAATAACATTTCCCATATGTCTACTTTACATTTTCATATTTTTTGAAATGTCTGGTTACTTTACTTTGACGTCACGCGGCTTACAAATAGATTATCGATTTTCCGTATTTTCTGAATTTTAAATATTTAGCATTAAAAACACCCAACATAATCAAACCATTTTCAAATCTGCAGCCCTCAAACTATCAGAAACAGAGTGTTAACCCCTTAAGATCTTCATAGCAATTTGAATCAAAATGTAGGTGAAATTTAGAGTGGTCAAATTTTGTCAGTAATACATTCATTTAGCCCTAAAATTTACACATTTTTACACAAAATTTGTTATGCAATTTTTTCCGAGTACAGAGACACCCCACATGTGGCCGTTACTTGTTTTATGGGTGAACAGCGAGGCGCAGAAGGGCCAGGGTTTCCTCATTGGCCCTTTTTGTAGGCTATAAAATTTTCACTTTTTCATTATTTGGGCCATGTGAGAGCATTTTTTTTTCCCGGGACGAGATGCTTTTTCCAGTGTTACCATTTTGGGGTTGGTATCCACTATTTTTGAAAATTTATGAACTTTTTTTTGAGGTCAGGAGTAGAAAAGCATCAATTTTGTACTGGATTTTGTACTTTTTTTTCTGTTCACCGTATAGCCTAATAATCATGTTATGTTTATTCTATGGGTCGATACAATTACGTGGATACCATACTTGAATATTTTTTCTTATGTTTACTAAATCTGCCAAATAAAACCCTAATGTGGGGAAAATCTTTTTTGCATCGCCGTCTTCCAAGTGGCATAACATTTTTACTTTTTTAGCTATGGAGCTGGTTTATGGCGTTTTTTTTAGGAACATGTTGTACTTTGCAACAGTATCATTTACAGTATCATTTACAGTACATGTGTTTTTTTATCACTTTTTATTACATTTTTTGTGGGATTAAATAGGTAAAGATCATAATTTTTTGCAGGTTTTTTTTTTTTTTACAGGGTTCATGCTACGGCTTCAAACCACGCCCGGTTGTTACAGGCGCGTTTCTCCTGAATTGTCAGGCATCTAACGCTGCTGGAAACTCTTGGTTGGACGTGGCAATTGGCCCGTCTTCTGCCAGTTCCCCTGGATCTGTCTCCTGGCCTCCATCTGACCTGGCAGCCACTTGATCAGAAGGGAGGAAGTCGGCGAGCCCCCGAGGGGCTACAACACTCCAACTGCTCGTCCCAGCGTCCTCTCTGCCTTTGACCCAGTCACCAAGGAAGACAGATGGGCCCTGTCCTGAGACAGTCCAGCTGGTAATAAGCCCTGTAGTGGGTCCATGCAGAAAACACCCTTCCCGTTCTCACTTGCAGGCCCACTTACCTGATCCCCTGACTCGACGTGGTGAGAGTAGAAGAAACCCCCACGTCTTCTGCCAGTTCCCCTGGATCTGTCTCCTGGCCTCCATCTGACCTTGCAGCCACTTGATCAGAAGGGAGGAAGTCGGTGAGCCCCTGAAGGGCTACAACACTCCAAATGCGTGTCCCAATGGCCATGGTTGCTGTGGCCGTAGGTAGTGTCCACTTCCTCTCTACCTCTGACCCAGTCAACAAGGCAGATGGAGAGGCCCTGTCCTGAGACAGTCCAGTTGGGGTTAAGCTTAAGAGTCCTCACCTGTATGCTTCACTAGTTCTGGTATTTTCCTCTCCTCCCCTTCAGGCTTTTCCTCCATAGCTGTTAACCCCTGTCTCTCCCTACACTAGGAGTGTCAGAGGACAACAGGTATCCAGAGGCTGACAGGCCACTTCCCGTAGTAGCCTGACCCTCTGCATGGATGGTCCCCTCCCCCAGGGGCAAAGTGGGACCCATGACCCTATCAACGCCCACATTCTTGGCAGTAGGTATGTCACACACATTAATATCATTGGCAATAATAACATCACTGTCACAACCATCAATCACAGTATCAGTTACAACGACAGGCTGGATATTGCTGTCTGAGCGATCAGTCCCTGATGATTCTTGGGTCACATACTGTGACACTAGTCGACCCAAGTCTGTTCCCAGCAGAACACTCACAGGATGGTAGTCCCTGTACCCTAGTCCAAATACAGCTTGGCAATTGGCAGTGCCAGTTCTGTTCCTACATTTCCAGAAACAGTAAGGGTTTACCCAGGTATCAAATCCTATTGGGACACCAGTTCATGATACAAGTTATCATGGGACCTCCCACCACCCCCACCCACAAACAAAACAGGAGATGGTGTCAGGGACGGTCCTGGGCCTTTCTGGGGCTGTGGACACATGGCCTTGAAGTGTCCTGGCTATCTGCAAAGATGACACAAATGGGATTCACCCACTGATGGGGAGAGGGGAGCATGGGTAGGTGCCTTGGGCTTAGGGGCAGGGATAGCAGGGATAGTCTCCCTGGCAGGGATGGTGTTTGTCTTACCCCCTCTCCAGCCAGCAGGTCTCCTGTCCTCCAGAGTCTGATTGTTGCCGTAATCATCTGCCAGGCCAGCTGTTTCCAAAGCCTCCTTCAGCTTCCAGTCACAAATGTGCTGCTGTAATTCCTCCAGGCAATTCCACAAAAACTGCAATGGCAATATGCTCCTTCAGCTGCTGGAAGGTGGTAAGTCCCAGTCCTGAGCTCCACTGCTCGGAGAAAAGCCCTCATGTGGTCAGTCCAGCTGTCAGCAGACCCCCGCTGTAAACTCCGGAGCTTCTTCCGGTAGGTCTCAGGGGTCCCGTTGTACTGACGGACCAGAGCCTGCTTGATGTCCTCAGAGGTCAGGGTGGTCTCACTAGGCAAATAGCCAAGTATTTCCAGGGCCTTCCCTGGATCGCATTGATACCAAACCTGACCCATTTGATATGGTCCTATCCAGAGATATTGATATCTCTGGAACCGAGTATTCTAGAGCTCCGGAAGTTGGATTATTATGATCTCCTGAAAATAAACTTCAAAAAATGTATTTGTTCTTCTGGTGAGATGGACTACATAACTATCCCTATTCAACAAAGTGGTTTGACAGTTTATGGCTCTTTGTTTGAGACTTGGGGGTGCATGTAGACAATTTGACTGCAGAGGTCTTTGAAGCAAGGACACATGCTGTGTGAATGTAAACAACCTACCTCAATTAGGCCAATTAATCTGAGGATGGGGGAAGGTGGTGAATTTGCGCACTAGAAGGCCTCCCCTCGTCACATTTATCACAGTGCTCTTGTAGTGTATAGTACCAATGTCTTGTGCCTGGCTGGTGTATTTGGTGGAGGCAGATGATGCCTCATTTTTGTCTAAAACAGTTTGACATTTTGAGTGCCTATTCAGCTGGGCCTGTACTTTCTAACCTTTTAAGTTGATATCCCAGATGCAGCCCAGAAACTACCATACATGCAGTAGGGTGAGCAGGCTGCACATGCATAAATACCACACTCATTGATTCATCATTTCAAGTGAATTACAAGAAATGTAATTTTTAGCTGGTAACAGGCTCCAATAACCTATGCCAGTGATGGCGAACCTTCTAGTGGCCGAGTGCCCAAGCTGCAACCCAAAACCCCCTCATTTATTGTGAGGTGCCAAACAAAAATTAAAGCAGTTACTTATTGCTCCCTGTTCAACAACTTTCAATCATATTGGCCTCCTGAGGACAGCAACACAGTAGAAAGATGGAAAATTTTCAGAATTTTAGCTTCTTCCAGTGTCCCTCTGTACACAGAGAAAATAGTGAGGTCGGCAGGAGGTCCTCCAAAGATAATTTGGCCCTGTCTACTCATTCTCCCTCTTCCTACAGTCCCAAATAGCAAAGTAAGTATCTAAATATCACTGAAAGCAGCATCTTTTAAGTTGCTTGGAACTTCAGGAAGATTCTTTGAATCCTGTCTGGTGTGCTGGGGAGATGGCCTGAGTGCCCACAGAAAGGGCTCTGAGTGCCGCCTCTGGCACCCGTGCCATAGGTTCGCCACCACTGACCTATGCTATGCTAATTTTACAAATACCCTTGTCAGCTTTATTCTAGTAGTTTATAATAGTTTGTTTCACATTACCTGGCTCTCTGCCAGCAGCGTGTGGTAGACCATGGGGAGGGTGCAGCTGCAGCCTGCATGTGCCTGTGTCAGTCTCCTTTCCCCCAGACTCATCTAACTACTTCCCCACTTCCTGTCATGTGCATTGAGCAGACAGAACAGAGAATGGAGGAGACATAGACACATTCAGGCCACAGCTGCCTCTCTCCTGGGACTCACCACATGCTACTGACAGGTAGCCAGGTAATCTGAAATAAAGTATTATAAACTACTGAAATCATTCAGATTGCGGACAAAGGGATTTTTAAAATCAGCAACCTTTCACCAACTAAGAACCTGTCACCAGCTAAAAATTCCTGATTACAGGTTCTCTTTAAAACCATAACTTTAAATTCCAATTATAATTGTATGTGCTTTATTTGATTTACTCCCTTATACTTGTATACATATATCTAGTAAGTTTAAGTGATATAACATGGATATATAATAGATGTACGACTGGAAACATTATTATATATTTTGTAGTAAAAAGAGAAAAAAGGAAAAATATTTCAACTGTACCTTATGCTTATAAATTAGAACAAAGTACCTTTCAAATGCTTGCCAAGATTTTTAAAAAGGACATGTAATTGGATAGCTGTCCAAATATAATTGGACATCTGTCCAAATAGCCACTTACTTTCATTAGCATCGCTGAGAAAGTCTATCCTTATAGCGACACAAATGCACTTAATTTACATCATCAATGTTAAAGATTAATCTATTGTAAGAGATAAGCATCAAGTACAACGTTTCAGAAATCAAGTAGAACACTTCAGGACAGGATTAGAATGTGCCGCAAGGATTCAATCACTGAGGAATTTGAAAGAAGCACAAATAGGGCTGTTGGCAAAGCTTCTGTTACATTGACTCTTTGGTACGCTGAGCAGGTAGAGCAACATCAGATACCTTCGGGTTTTCTTCTGGAAGGAATTTGGAATAGTAAAGCTGTGCAATGCAAATTATCTTCTAATTGCTAAATATTTAAAGGCTCCATGTAAATATATCTCTTTATTAAAAGAATCCACCTTATAGTCTACTATAGTTTCAGGAAACAGTGGTAAAATTTGTCAGAACATCTGTAAACGGACTGTGGCTATCATCATTGCTTATTTTTCTGCCCTACCTCCCCCATGTCTCCTCCTTGCCAAGTGGGTAAGGAATAACTGTAGCCTGCGCCAGTTCCTGCACATGTTCTAGATCAGTGATGGCGAATCTTTTAGAGACCGAGTGCCCAAACTGCAACCCAGACGCACTTATTTATTGCCTAATGCCAACACCGCAATTCTAGCATTAACTTATTAAAATCTTCTTGCTCCGCATTACATCTTTAAACTGTCCCGAGGACACCAATATCATTGACAGAAGGAGGGAAAATTCAGATTGCCATTGGAGTTCCCTTGAAAACCCACTAACCATGTAGAATTGTGGAGCTAAGAGCGGGAGTTTCAATGGCGCCAATGTCCACATCTTCTCTTCTTGCAGTCTCAGGTAGACCCAGATGCTTCACTTGAAAATAACGCTGAGTGTGTCACGCCCTGGGCTATCTGGGCATGCAGGAAGATCTCTTAAGTCCTGTCTGGTAAATTCTGTGCTGGGGCAGCCTAAGTGCCCATTGAGAGGGCTCTGAGTGCCACCTTTGGCACCTGTGCCATAGGTTCGCCACTACTGATCTAGATTATGATGCCAGAACCTCTAAGTATATTCAGTGTGTAACTGGATCACGAAAATGAGGGGTCCGTCGGAGTGCAGTGCTCGGCATAGAGATTAATGCAGCTGAATGGTCATGCACGGCTCATGAACGACGTGGGGTATTGCGGTGGTCCTTAGGACCCCATCGGACCCCTGGTTTTCATGATCTGTGGGGTCTCAGCAATGGGATTGATAGGCCCTATCTTTTCTTTGTAGGAAAACCCCTTTAAGCCACATGCAAACCACCAACTAAAATAATAATGCTTTAACCCCTTAGTGACTAAGCTCATTTTCACCTTAATGATCAAACCCTATTTTTTCAAAATGTTATGTGTCACTCATCCGATAATAACTTTAGAATGTTATAACTTTCACGGTTGTTTTCTTGGGACTTATACTGCAAGTAAATGAGAAATTTTGGCTAATATGCTTTGCATTTATTTGTTATTTTCAAAATTCAAAATGTTCTGTTTATCAAACAGATTGTCTTGCTACCTAAATTATTTTCTGCTTTGTGTTGGCATAATAATAACATAATGGGGCACATTTACTTACCTGGTCCTGTCGCGATCCCGCGGTGCATTGTCCGACGAGGATTTGGGTCTGCCACGATTCACTAAGCTCGTGCACCCGAGTTCCTGCATCCAACACTTCCGCGCTGAGGTCCTCCAGAGTTCACCATCTTCTTCCTGGTGCATGTGAGTGCTTGATCTTGTGACACAATTCCTTTTTTAAATTTTGCGGTTACTCCGAATCCGTCAGGTTGTCCGACGGCCCGCCCCCGATTTCTGTCATGTGCAAGCCAACACCGATGAAAATTGTCGGGAAACCCGATGAAAATGCATCCGATGTACCTTTAGTAAATGAGCCCCAGTAAGTGTCCTTTTGTTTTATTGCAATGTTAGAAATGTTGCAAATCAAACAGCATTTTTTGGAATTTTTCGCTTTAGGTCGGTGTTTTTTGCAATTGTGTTGTACTTAGGTTTTTGGCACATCTGGGGTGCTGGTAATCCATTTGGCCCCCTGGAGTTGAGGGGTATGACAATTAAGGCCGCCTTGTAGGCGTGTGGAGAATTATAGCCATTGACGCCTCACTGGTGGATTCAGGGAAAATCTGTTCCTTATGGATCAGATATAGTGGGTTGGTTTCAATCCCACATCATGTCGTAAGGCTTCATGAAGGTCATGCTTGATGTCAAGGGACTGCTTTACAAGATAGCTAAAGGAGGTGTGGAAAAAGTATTTGCATGTTTTCCCAAAGACCATCAGAAATATTTTTTTCCCTTAAATATTTTCTTCCTTATTGCAAGGGGTGGGTGTGGGGAGGGTATTAGATGGTTTTGTAGCAAAAGAGCAAAAAGAGTGTGGCTTCAGTGATGCCTTTCCACAGTAAATCTGAATTGTCTATTTTTGCAAATGATCTTTTTTTGCACATGAGCAACGCCAATAGCTTTGGAATTTACATAGTGTTTGGTGCATGTCATTTTCACAAAACTGCTGCATTGTCTTTTTAGCTAAAGTGATGTTACTTTTCTCTACATTAAAAGCTTAGTTCACAATCTGCTTGGTGCTTGATTGATTATTGTATTATTATGGTAGTATGAATTCCTGGAACTATTACTTCCAGGTTACAATTGCTGGAACACTGCAGTTTGTATGCTGACCCACCATGAATTACCACAATACATTAAGCGCTGCGTAGAACATAACTACATTTTGATGCTGTCAAGAATGAGTCTGAAATGTTAATTGGAAGCTGTGGGCATTGGCTATTAAATTTGTCTGTGCAAATTTATCTTTACAAACTTAAATTGGCTTAAATCTAGTGGATACTAATTTTATGTTAAAATAGCACTATCTGCAGTTTTGGTTTGAATTGATTTCTAATTTTATCCTAATAGTCTGTTTCAGGGGATTTTTTCTTCCTTTTTAAAACAGTACAAAAATATTTATATGAGGTATGAAACACCAAGGGCCACACATATCACTCATTTTTTCTGTTGTTTTTGCGCCTTTTCATTCAGGCGCACCGTTTTTGCGCCATTTTTGTGACTAAACGCCAAACTAGCCGTGCAGCAAAAATAAGCAGCTTTCCCTCATCTATCTTACCAATCCAGATGTTTTGCTGCGCCTAATGATATTCATCACTTGCAACATTTTCATTTAGGCGCAAAAACGGGCGCAAAAACACTTCAGCCCAAAGGTGGCTTTAACTGAGAAGAAAGCACTGAGCCCCTTTGCAGAACAGCTAATTTCTAGCAGCAAAGCTCAGCCAGACACTAGACCAGATAATACAGACATTAGATGCACTGCAGACAGGAGCTGCAGACTCTATTTACAGTTCATCACCTTCTATTTACAAAATATTCTGCAAACTCCTGAGCTCAAAGCAAAGAGCTGAGAACTTTGCAGAATGTTGCAGATACTACATACAAGTGTCCCCCATGTAATTCTGCACAGTATCTGAGGGGGATACTGTGTAGAATTACAGGGGGCAGCAGGAGACCAGCACTGGGGGATCCCCTCCAGGAGAAGCCACTGCTGAGGAGGTCACTGGGTGCAGGGTGTCACAGTGAGTGTTATCTTCATTCTGGGCTGTGGGAGAAGCAGAGAGGAGCTTGTAGCAGGATCACATGTAAGTGCCTGAATCTAACATTGCGCCTTAACTGCGCCAAAATTGCGCCTAAACTGTGTTAAATTAAAGTGATTAATAAGAGGCAAGAAATTACCTTATCACAGTTGGGGATAATTCTGGCAAAACAGTGCGCCAGAATTTTGGCGCAACTACTACACTTAGGCGCACAAAAGTGATAAATGTGGCCCCAAATCTGTACAAACAACTAATAATACTTTATGATAACTTTCTATAAGAAGACTCAATAGTCAAAACTAAAAATAATATAGCACTAAATGGTATTACAGTATATTTCTGGTTAAAGTAAAACAAATTACTTATGAATGCATTCAAATATATAATTAATCACCAATACAAATAACACATTTAAATGTATGTGAGAACAGTTATTAAAAATATCCAAATACTGTATATACTTGTGTATAAGCAGAGTATATAAACCCAACTTATACTTACCCACAATGTTCCCTGCGGCTCCTCTTCCTTCTCCTCTTCCTTCTCCTCTTCCTATCTATTAAAGTGGTCAGAGACGCATCCCGCAAACACATTATGACATCATCAGCGGCAACTGCGCCACATCTTAGTGTGTGCGCAGCTTGACCCCATGGACACGTCTCTGGCCACGGACATTCAATTATGGGTGGGGTGATGCACATGACATTTTATTACTGGGGGGTTGGCTACATGGGACACTTCATTACTGGGGGGCAGGCAGCATGGGGGACTACATTACTTAGAGAGGCTGCATGAGGCCCTTCGTTACTGGGGGAACAGGCTGCATGGAGCATTTCATTACTGGTGGAGCAGGCTGCAAGTGGCACTTCTTTACTGGGGGAGTAGGCTGCATGGGTACATTACTGGGAGAGGCAAAATTAGGGATTTCATTACTAGGGGAGCAGGCTGCATGGAGCACTTCATTACTGGGGGATCCATGATGAACTTCATTACTGGGGATGGCTGCATGGGGCACTTCATTACTCGGGGAGGCTGCATGTGGCACTTCATTACTAGGGGAGGCTGCATGGGGCACTTCATTACTGGGGGAGGCTGCATGGGGCAATTCATTACTGGGGGAGGCTGCATGGGGCACATCATTACTGGGGAGGCAAGCTGCATGGGGCACTTCTTTACTGGGGAAAAGACTGAATTGGGCACTTCATTTCTATGGGTGGAAGGCTGCATGGGGCACTTCATTACTGGAGGGGGGCAGGCAGCATGGGACACTTCATTACTGGGGGAGAAGGCTAGATGGGGCATTATGTTATTAGGGGAGGCTACATGGGGCACGTCATTACTGGGGGAGGCTGTATGGGGCATTTTATTACTGGGGGAGGTGGTATGGGGCATTTCATTACTGTGGGAGAGTACATGGGGCATTTCATTACTGGGGGGGGCTACATGGGGCTTTTTATTACTGGGGGAGGCTGTATGGGGCATTTCATTACTGTGGGAGGGTGCATGGGGCATTTCATTCCTGGGGAGACTGCATGGGGCATATCATTAAAAGGGGAGACTGCTGGGCATTTCATTAGTGAGTGAGGCTGCTAGGCATTTCTTTACTGGGGGGGATTGGGTATCAAACTTTGTAGAGCGTTTTGGTATTTTATCCACTGAGAATTTGTACCTTTTATGAAACACACATTCATTTAGCCAAAAAAAATTGAATTTCAAAATTGCACAAGATTTTGTTTTAACACCTGTAAAACAATGAAAGGATTAATAAACTTCATAAAAGTTGTTTTACGTACGGTGAGGGGTGTAGTTTCTATAAATGGGTAATTTATGGGATTTTACTATTATTTAGACCTCTCAGAGGTACTTGAAACTTGAGCATGTCCTTCAAAAGCATGATTTAGCGTTTTTTATGAAAATTTGAAAAATCACACCTAAAGTTCAAAGCCCCATAACACCCTACAAAAATGAGAGGATGCATAAAAAAAACATGTCAACATAAAGTAGACATTCGGTGAATGTTAGTTATTAAGGTTTTTTTGCTGTTATGACTATGAGTGGAAAAAGTAGAACATTTAAAATTTCAAAAATCGAGAAATTTTTCACCAAATATCTGCTATTCTCATAAATAAACGCAAAACATACCACCACATTTTTTCAACTAACATAAAGTACAAAGTGTCTAGAGAAAAAAATTTCAAAATCACTTGCATATGTTGCAATGTGAAAAGTGGCTTCGGCGGTAAGGGGTTAAATAAGATATGTTCATGCTTCAGTGTAGCCACAGAATTCTCAAGGTATGTTTTCTTCATAAGGCATAAGATCAAATGGTAGGTTTTCTTTCAGAGGCTCAATGGGTATGATCTTCCTTAGAATGCCTTGATCAGCATTACTTTCCGGTGCCCACCTCCCTGATTTCTGTCGCGTCAATGCGCCACAATCCGATCCCATGCACCAAAATTAGGCGCAAATCGGAAATATTCGGGACCCTTAGTAAATGAGCCCCATTGTGTCTCGCCTGATACTTCAATAGTCTCTTACAGGCTCTAGTCTGCCAAGGCAACTGATGATAGAATGGCAGGCATTGATGTGCAGGGCTCATTAAGTCCCAGGTCTTTATGGAAAGATCTCCAAGCAGGGCAGATGCAGCAGGGACCAACAGGCTGTTTTTAACAGCTGATGACAGTTGCTATTGTGGCAACTCTAACAGCCCAACCATCAGGATGAGTATACTAGTTAAATTAATTGCTTCATATTTGAAAACCTTATTTAGTGTAAAGAGTTTTAAAAAAAGAAATAAAACAATTTAAATAAATGTAAAATCTGGGGGCGTGGCTACCTATCATCCTAGCCAGACACACATTTTTGGAGCTGAGAGATCCCTATTAATCCTACCTCATCTGTTCCCTGAACAGCTCCATGCACCGCACCATCTGTGCCAGGGGGGTTCCAATGGCTGGATACCGATATCTCGGGGTTCCAAGCAAACCCCAATGAGCTGTACTGGGCTGGAGGTCCGCTGGACCTCCTCTGCTGCCGTCTGGAGGCCAAGACCACGCTAGCTGCCCTCCTTACAGTCTGTGTGGTCCCACCTCACATCTACGGGACCATTGGCACACTTTGGGGTCCCTTTACTGACTGTCTCAGGTTGCAGCCTACATCGGCTTTTTGATCCCTGGCCTCGTGTGAAAGTGGCACCCAGCACCAGCACACTATCTGCCAGAGCAGAAGAGGGCGATATCCCGTGGGTACGTATAGGCCATTCTGGTCCCTCACAACAGCCGATAAGACACTGTGGCTCTATAACGCCGGATCACTGCCCAAGAGTTCCTGCATTACAGCACCGTGGCCTGCTAGACCTCAAAAGCCCAGACCTTGATTTTTTATGCCTTGCCCAGCAGTCGGTACAGGAGATGTTCACCGTTTGCTGAGCTCTGCTTTTGCCTCTAGTCAGTGCAGCCTACTACCTGGAGAGTTAATTGGGGAGTCAGCTTTTGGAACCTTGCCCCAACTAGAAGCTCCAGCCCCTGGTATTCTGTAAAAAAGCCTAGAGTCGTATTCAAAGGGATCACCTTCTCCCTGTTGCACCCCGTTAATACACAACAGGTTAGTGGGTTAGGTGGTAGGACTTCACTGCTCAGGTACCCTTCTGCTATTTACTGTACCCATCCTCCTTGGTACTGTGGCTGCCACATACCCCTCATTTGTCCTACATGCTAACTTTGGCTGCAGGTGACTTTTGGCTATCATGGGGGCTCTTTGATTTCTTCAGTGAAGGGTGGATACACAGCACCTGAGGTGATAGATATGTCCCTTAGGCCCCACGTCCATAGCTGCACAGATCCAGCTATAATAACAGACAGTGAGCACCCACTTTGGATAGTACTCCTGAATGTCTGGGAAACAGGGAGCATCCATTAAAAAGGGTAATACGCCACCGGGGGGTCAAGTTAATGACTTGTTTGTCAAAACCCGGGCAACATACACTCATAAGCATACACCACCACCTAAACATTGTCCTGACTCTCCTGCACTAGATGGCACTCTGCATCAGCAGCTTCATTGCCTCTAAATACTGTGGTGCCTTTTTAAGAGTCCTGACTGTTTGAAAAGATCCAGGCCATGTTCATATCGGAACTCACGGCTGCTGTTACAAATATCTAATCACAGATCCATGACTTGGGGCAAAGAACAACTGATCTTGAACAAAAGATTGACAATATTGTGGATTCTCTACAATCTGAGGAAACTTAAATTGATCTCCTGCAAACACAAATGGATCTGCTAGAAGCAAAATGTGAGGACCAAGAGAATCATAATCGTAGGGGCAATCTTAGGATCAGAGGCCTCCCGGAGCCCCTCTCCAATTTACATGGGACTGCCCTTAATCTCTTTGCTGCTCCCCTGCCTCATGTTGCGATAAATGACCTCCAAACGAACCGCATGCATCCACAGGGCACTCACAAAGCCATCAAACCCTTCTCTTCCAAAAGATGTTGTTCTCATGTTTTTATTTGACAACAACCTCCATTATTTTCACCTATCTTAGGGCGTTCTTACTCATATTCTTATGAAGCATAAAGAGTTATGAAGGGTTCTTCTTTAAGTGACTTTTGCAATATCATTAGCTTGGTTTATGGATATATAGTTGTTCATTTGGGTTACCATTGTGTAAAGGAGCATACAATGATAGATCGGTGTGACGCTCAGTGCAATTTTCTGGAAAAATTGTTTGGTGTCCCCTGTGGATTTAACATTCCCTTTGCTGCATATTTTGGTGAATATACAGATGTGGGGTATGTATAATCTCCTCACATCTTGCTGTTTTAGGAAAGTATATTTTCTTTATATAAGTGTTCTGGATTTGTACATATTTTAGAGGAAATTTTCAATTCTCATGCAATATTTGCATTATATTGCTGTTTGCTGCAAAGTTGCATGAAGGTGGTAGTGTGTATGAATTAAAAAGTTATTCTTGTTTACATGGTGATTTCCGGAAAAAGCTTTTTATTTTGTGTGTTATATATTTTAAACACATTTGTGGATAGCAACCAAACATGTCATGGTTTTTGTCTCAGCCTTTTTGGGAGTGTAAATTCTTGATGTTGTGTATCGTGATATATATATATATATATATATATATATATATATATATATATATATATATATAAATCTGCTCACTTTGTGTTATTATTTTTAAATCCCTATTTGTGAGTAAACCTCCACTGTGATGTGAGTTTTATGTAAAAACGTACGTTATCAAGGCATTTTCAATTGCCTTTAAATAATTTTTCCTTGTCACAAAGTTACATGAGAGTGGTATGGGCTGTAAACTATTAATTAAGGCAAATGCATTGCTTGGTTGTCTGGTTTCAAAATATATAGGTTTTAGGGGCGCTTTTACTTTTTAATCTGTTTTATTGCTATATTTTGCAAGTTGTGACTGTCTAAAAATTTGTAGCTGAAAAGTAGTTAGTTATTTCAGTTTTAGTGATATTATGATGATTTATTCATGTGAACATATCAATATGAGGCATTTGTGAACTGTACACATGTCTATCTATTATATTTAGGAGATGTGAAGGTAAATATTTTCTGCTTGGAGCACATTTTTTGCCATCAATGTCAAATTTTAAGTATTTTTTATAAAATGTTTCAGTTTGAATAAAAATTGGATGAAGGTGCCTATGTCTATAAACTCTTTAATGAAATTTTGAAAACAGGGCAAGTGTCTGCTTTCAGAAAATATGTGCTCTGTTACAGTTAACTTAAATTCTTTTTGGTGTAATTTCGGTTTTATTTGTAGTCATCAAAAAAATACTATCCAGAAATGCCTGGCAGGGAAAGGGTTAATACCCCTTGGTTAAATTCCCGGGTGAAGATGATTATCATCTATCTGTCTAGTTATCTATCTCCTATAATCTGATCATTTATATATCTCACTTTTTCTCTATCTATTTATTAATCAATCTTCTATTTCTGTTCTACTGTATTTATCTCTCATATCTATCTACTGTATATATCATCTACTTTATAGTTCTGCATCTAGAAATCTCTATCATCTTTCATATTTATCTTCTATCATAGTAATAATAATGTCTTTATTTATATAGCACACACAGGCCTTCATGCACCACATATCAATGTTGGTTTTATGTGTCGGCATCGGGACCCGATGAAGCACCTGAAGCAGGAGAAGAAGCAGAAGCAGTGAGTACTTGTCAGTTGCTATCAAGCTCACAGGTTTGTTTTGCTCTGGGTCCTTACGTTGGTGTCAGGAGCCAGAATATACAAGTCCATCCTCAGTATAGTATAGTGTATATATATATATATATATATCACCTGTCAGTTCCCAATGTAGTGTGAATGTTTCACTTTATATAAGAAAAATAGCCTCATTTATAAAATATCTTATAGTAAAACAATACCATAACATTAGGTAAATGTTATCTAAATATATATGTTTTTATTTTCTTATTGAAGTTTACAGATACAAGGATGTAGAGAAAAAGGGAACAATGTCAGGGCTTTGGTGACACACAGCATTTCTATAGCAGAATCTGCTTTGTTGGAGATCAGTGAGTGCAGGGATTATTTATATACAGCAGGGGGGAGGAGATCAGAAAACAGTGATGTAGCGCTGAGGTGAGGCCAATGAGGGAGAGGCACCTGCAAAGCTTTATGGGACTTGCAGTAAAACGGCCTATGTCAGTGCTGTGCATGCACCTTGTAGGCAGTTACCCAATGTGCTGCTAACCAAGAATCAATTCTTTTATAACACCTTCAGAATTTAAGAACACATTTTTCAAATCTGCCCTGTAGTAATATAAGTGGTTATAGCTTTAACATATCCAGGGTTTTCTGATGACACATTGAACTTCAAATTATTTAAAATGTTTTCTCATGACACATTGAACTTCAAATTATTTAAAAATTTGGACGATATTTTTTATGTTTAGTTATGAAAAAACAGAAACTAGGAAAAACATTTGAAATATTTCCCTTTTTCAAAGTTCAAAATTCTCTACTTTTCAAGCATACCACCCTAGTTTAATTTATAACTTTAATTTCCCAAATGCTTGCTGTTTTAGGTTGGCATGGGTTTTTTAAGCATCCACTTATTATTCTAGAAAAGTAATGCTTAAACTTTGTGTGCGATTTTTTACATTTTTTGAAATATAAAACCTGAACTTTATTTAGAGGCTCCTGCTCAACTTTCAATGGACTGTAAGAGGTCTAAATAATAAAAAAAAATACAGCACGACCAGATGATGAAGCAGCACTCCGTATAAGCCAAAGTAGTGATTTTTATTCCACCATAGTATTGCAATGTTTCACCTTATCATTAAAGGCATTTTCAAGCATCAAGTGTTCACAGTCAATCAGATTAAGTAGAGGTGAACTAATCACCAACATATGTGTACATAAGTGACGTCATTTACGATATCATTATACAAGCACAAAAAGTGCATCAGTGAACAAATATTCATACAGCAGAGCATATGACAGAGCAGTGACAATAAGACCGATTATTGTGTAAACAGACAGGGAACAGATCCCTAGTCCATGTGTATCATGGACAAAGTGCTAAGTGCATATAAAAAATTAAAACCAGAGACATACAGTATAGCGTTCAAGCGGGTAAAGCCATATTTTTTTCAGTGTAGCCAAAAAAGTCTATATAAAGACTGCTCCGGTGAAAAGACAGACATGCGCATTCAAGGAAAAGTCTCTAGAGCAGCCATCTTAGAGAAGGGAAACATTGCCCAATTATAAAATTACAGCTAGACAGCAAAAGAAGGACAGTGACTATCCCCATGGAACTTCACAAGGGACAGATCAGGATAGCGCAGAGTGGTCCACAGGTAAGCCGGTAATGTCAAGCACACAAAACCTCTTGTTGCCTATTGGTCAAAGAGTCTATGTCTGTGACTCGAAGACTTCAACCAAGTTCCCTCCGGGATCGATGCCACCTCATGTGGGTCCGCTCGCTCAAAAATCACCCGACTATCCTAAGCTACCGTATCGAGGAGAGTCATAGTCTTGTCCCCTTTTCCGTCAGCTGGATGCTGCAACAAAAAATAGAAAAGCGCATTAAGCAAGGTTACATCACAAGTCTAAGACATTTGTCTATATGTCAATATATCATAAATGTAATGTTATGTATTAGGACAATTTCGTCACTATTTTAAAGAAGCGGACAGTGATCAAAAGTGTTAGGGGAATAGCGCATAAACGTATATCACTACAGAAAGACATTAAGAGGGAGTTCCCTATTGAGGCCAGAGGGACTCAGAGATCCGAGCCTATGTATCCACTGAACTTCTCTGCGTTTCAGCATCAATTCCCTATTACCCCCTACTTAAGCGGTGGAATCCTGTCTATAATGGTAAATTTTAAATCTTCCAATTTGCTCCCTGTCTGTTTACACATAGGAGATGGAGCAAGGGCTACAATGTAGACGCGCGAGTCCCTTATACACTTTATTCTAATTTTTAATTGGTCTTATTGTCACTATGTATATTATGCTCTGCTATATGAATATTTATTCACTGATGCACTTTTTGTACTTGTATAATGATATTGTAAATGACGTCACTTATGTACACATAACACATGTTGGTGATAAGTTCACCTCTATTTAATCTGATTGACTGTACTGTTTCATCACCTGGTCGTGCAGTGCTATGGTTCCTGTCTGAACCTCATCGAAGTCGTGCACCTGGTTGTTTTTCTTATACACAGTGCTGCTCCATTCCCTTTGGTGTCTACAGTATTTGACTAGAAGCGTTTGCACGTGTTTTCCTTGAATATGGAACCAACTACCACACCACCAAATCTCTTCTCTTATATACAGAGGAAGATGTGAACAGGATCTTAAGTGGATCTACGGGGGATGGCACATTTGTGGACATTCCAGCAAAAGTGGATCTGAAACGTAAGTTTGAATATCTTTCAAGAAGACGCATCAATTATGAACTACACCTAGCTTTGTTATGCCAGTATTATAAACACTAGGTTTGAGGGTCTATCTAACAAATATGCCCTGGACATCATTTTATTAAATATTGAATGTATACAATCTGATCTAGAATCAGGCCAACAGAAATTAAATGATCTGGAGATGGAACTACGAGGCTTAATGAATGAGACTGAATTCAACAACTATAAAGAGAAAACACAATCTGTTTTAATGAAATTCCATAAAGAACAAGAAGAAATTAAACGACATAAGTGGTCCAGGGATAAAGACGACTATGCGACCGGACGGATCTACACATGGAGACAAGATGAGCTACAACATACTAATAGAAATAGACGAGATTTGAAAAAACACAACAATAACAAATCCGTTCATACATCGGCTACAAGTGATTTTTTTTTACAATTTTCCCCTCCGGACACACCAGATCCAACAGACCCAAGAGAAGACGGGGGGGACATAAACATAATCGACACTCAAAAGACCAGAAGTGTCAAGATGTTGTGAAAGAAGAAGAAGAAGTGAAAGATCGTCCCGTGGTAAATTTATCATCATATACTCTGTCAACTGCTGAACTTAATGTTTTAAGTAAGGGACTGTCATATTGTCCAGCCACTTTCATGAATTGGCTGGACTTGGACATTGAAATGAATTCTTTTTTTCAATCTATTAAGTTGAAAAAGTGGTTTGTGGAAAACCCGGAAACTACGGGTGATGTTGTCTCAAACATTAATACACCTTATGACTTCAGGCTTAGGGACTGTGATTTGCGCTTGAAGAGCAAATTTTGTCCACCCACTAGTTCATCTGCTGTAAAATCCTTTATTACTGCAGTCAGGAGGGATATTAAATTATATAGGGAATCTGTATCTGCTCATACACATGTAAATAACTTGTACTCTGATGAGAGAAAGTCGTTGGAGGGATTGGTCCATAACGGCGGTCTCACTATCAAACCTGCTGATAAGGGGGGTGGGATCGTCGTTATGGACCGTTCCAAATTTATGGATGAAGTCTATAGACAATTAAAAGATGAGCTTGTATATAAAAAAGTTGATGTGGATCCCACACAGATGTTCCTCAAGAGATTGAAGCTTCTTTTAGATCACGCTTTTGCATTGGATGCAATTGATAAAGAACTGCATGATTTTTTGTTGCCTAGGTTTCTGAAAGTACCGGTACTGTATTGTCTACCAAAGATACACAAAAATAGGACATCTCCACCAGGTAGGCCCATAGTATCGGGTCAGGATTCTTTGTTTAGCCCGGCAGCGATTTTTCTGGACAAAATGCTGAAACCTTTCGCAGTCGGTGCTAAATCATATATTAAAGATACCACAGATTTTTTTGAATAGGATTTCCAAAATTTATTTTCCTACAGGGGCCCTTCTTATGTCCTTTGACGTGACAAGTTTGTATACGTCTATTGATCATGACCGGGGCTTAGCCAGTGTTGGTAAAGCTCTCATGGGGTCTAACTATACAAATAGTGGTAAGGAGTTTGCTTTGAACCTGCTAGAAATTATTCTTACTTGCAATTATTTTTCGTTCAACGATGAATTTTTTGTACAACTACGCGGAACGGCTATGGGGTCCAATGTGGCCCCAGCCTATGCCAATATTGTAGTGGCAATCTTGAGGAGACTTTCGTCTATGTGTCCCACCATTTCCAGATGGTACTGGAATGGTGGAGATACATAGATAATGTCTTCACGATATGGGTAGGGGACCGTCCATCATTGGATGCATTAATTTTTGAATAACATTGACCCTGACATCAAATTTACAATGGTGGTGTCTGATGTCCAACTTCAATTTTTATATACTAATGTATATGTTGTAGACAATGCACTGAGAACTGATTTATATGTGAAACCAACAGATTCCAACACCATACTACAATATGAAAGTCAACACTCTCGAAACATGATACGTTCTTTACCATTTAGTCAGATGCTCAGGGTTAAACGTATTGTGGATGATGAGGAAAAACAAAACAAGTGACTCCTCCTTATGGGTAAGACATTTATCAAATGGGGTTACCCCAAGCAACTTGTCACTGAACAAATGGAAAAAGTACAATCCCTTGATAGAACCACTCTGTTATCCAATAAGCCGGACAACAAGTCTGATACCCGTATACCCATGATATCCACTTACACGACACACAGTCAGAAAGTGGCATCAATCACACAGAAGAATTGGTGCATCCTTAGTACATTTTATAAGGATATTCCCTATTTTCAATCACCCCCTCTATTTTCATATAAACGAGGCAAAAATTTAAGGGATCAACTGGTGAAAACAGAAGTATCTAATGTGACTATGGACAAAACAAGCCGCAAGGGTAGTTACCCAAGTATGGCCTGTGATAATTCATGACCAAGTGTGAGACATTTATTCATCCTGTCACTGGTAACTCTTACAAGATCAATTTCTTTCTCACGTGGAGAAGTGACTATGTAATTTATGTTTTACAGTGTCTGTGCAAGTTACTGTATGTGGGTGAGACTACTACGGAATGTATGTTGCGTTTAAAGATGAAGTTTACATTGATAGAATTTAGGGAACTGTACGACCTTTTCAACACTTTTTGTTTTAAAAAAAAAAAAAAACATGTTTATGATGTTTATTGTTTATTTTTTATATCAGTTCTAGGGAAAGGGGTGACTTGAACTTTTAGGTTTTTAATAGAGATGAGCGAGTATACTCGTCCGAGCTTGATGCTCGTTCGAGTATTAAGGTACTCGAAACGGCTCGTTGCTCGGACGAGTATTTCCCCTGCTCGATCTCGAGCAGGGTTACTGTATGTGGGTGAGACTACTACGGAATGTATGTTGCGTTTAAATAATCACAAATCCAGTATACGTACCAATAAAATAGAACTGCCGGTGCCATGTCATTTCTCCAAGGCTGGACACAAATTGGAAGATTTAAAATTTACCATTATAGACAGGATTCCACCGCTTAAGAGGAGGGGTAATAGGGAATTGATGCTGAAACACAGAGAAGTTCAGTGGATACATAGGCTTGGATCTCTGAGTCCCTCTGGCCTCAATAGGGAACTCCCTCTTAACGTCTTTCTGTGTATATAATGGTTAAATTTGTACATCTTCCAGTGTTCTCCCTGTCGTTACACATAGGAGGGAGAGCAAGGGACAGATGTAGACGTGTGCGAGTCCCTATACATTAGTTCTAATTTGTAATTGGTCTATTGATCATATGTATATTATGCTCTGCTGTATATGAATATTATTCACTGATGCACTTTTTGTAATGTTAGATGTATTGTAAATGAGTCAAATTATGGTACACAAACAATGTGGTGATAGTTCAACCTCATTTTAATTGTAGTTGCCGTGACTGTTCATCATTGGTCGTGCCAGTGCTATGGTTCCTGTCTGAAACTATCGAAGTCGTGCACTGGTTGTTTTTTTAACATCCAGGCTGCTCTCATTCCTGTGTGTCTGCAACAGTATTGACAGAGCGTTTGCACGGTGTTTCCTGAATATGGAACAAAAAACCAAAAATAAAAAAAAAAAAAACAAAAAAAAAAACAAAAAAAAAAAAAAAAAAAAACAAAAAAAAAAAAAATACCACACCACAAATGCTCTTTCATATTATTATACAGAGGAAGATGTGAAAAGTGATCTTAAGTGGGAATCTGACGGGCGGATGGACATTTTGTGAGCATTCCCGCAAAGTGGATCTTGAAACGTAAGTTTTGAATATCTTCAAGAAGACGCAATCAATTATGAACTACACTAGCTTTGTTTATGCCAGTATAGTATAAACACTAGGTTAGGAGTCTATCTAACAATATGGCCCGGACATCATTTTATTAAATAGTGAAATTTATACAATCGTGATCTAGATCAGGCCAAAGAAAATTAAATGATCTAGAGATGGAAACTACGAGGCTTAATGAATGAGAGACTGGAATTCAACAACTATAAAGAGATAAACACATCTGTTTTAATGAAATACATAAAGAACAAGAAGAAATTAAACGACTAAGTGGTCCAGCGGAATAAAGAAGATATGCTGACTTCGGGACGGATCTTACACATGGAGACAGGATGGAGCTACAAACATACTAATAGAACATAGACGAGATTTGAAAAAACACAACAATAACAAATCGTTCATACATCGGCTACAAGGATTTTTTAGAATTTTCCCTCGGACACACCAGATCCAACAGGACTCAGAGAAGACGGGGGGGACATAACACATAATCGACACTCAAAAACAGAAAGTGATCAAGATGTGTTGGCAAACAGAGTAAGAAGAAGGATGAAGATTGTCCCGTGGTAATATATATCATTATGTACTCTGTCACTGCGATGAACTTATGTTTTAGTAAAGGGACTGTCAATTGCCAGCCACTTTCATGAATTGCTGGCCAATTGGAAATTGAAATTGAATTGTTTTTTCACTCAATAAGGTGACAAAAGTGGTTTGTGAAAACCGGCAAATTACGGGTGATGTTGTCTACAACATTAATACACACATCTATGACTTCAGGTTAGGGCCTGTGATTGCGCTGTAGAGCAAATTTGTCCACCCACTAGTTATCTGCTGTAAGATACCTTTATTACTGCAGTCAGGAGGGATATTTAATTATATAGGGAATCTGTATCTGCTCATACACATCGTAAATTAACTTTACTCTGATGAGAGAAAGGAAATCGTTGGAGGGATTATGTCCTAACGGCAGGTGCTATATCAAACCGATGAGGGTGGGGATGTCGGATGGACCGTTCCAAATTTATGGATGAAGTCTAATAGACAAATTAAAAGATGAGCTTGTGATATAAAACAGTTGATTGTGATCCCACACAGATTGTTCCTCAAGAGATTGAAGCTCATCTTGTAGATCCGCTTTTGCCATTGGAGCCGAATTGATAAAGACTGCATGATTTTTTGTTTGCTAGGTTTACTGCAAGTACCGGGTATGTATGTCTACAAAGATACACAAAAAATAGGACATCCTCCACTCAGGTCAGCGCCATAGGATATGGCTGTAGGAATTCTTGTTTAGCCCCTGGCAGCGATTTTTGTCTGGACCAAATGCTGATACCGTTCAGCAGCGGTGCTAATCATATATTAAAGATACCACACGATTTGTTTGAAAGGAATTCCAAAATTTATTTTCCTACCAAGGGGGACCCCTTCTTATGTCCTTGAAATTGACAAGTTGTATACGTCTATTGATCATGACCGGGGGCGTAGGCAGTGTTGTAAAGCTCTACTGGGGTATTAGAACTATACAAATAGTGGTAGGAGTTTGCTTTTTTGAACCTGCTGACAGAACATATTCGCTTACTTGCAATATTTTTTCGTTAACAATGATTTTTTGTCCGCCCCCAATAGCGGGAACGGGCTTGGGGTCAATGTGGCCCCAGCACTATTGCCAATATGTTAGTGGCAATTTCTTGAGGAGACTTTCCGTCTATGTGTTCCCACCCATTTCCCAGATGGTACTGGAATGGTGGACACGATGCACATAGATAGATGTCTCACGATTAATGGGTAGGGGACCAGTCCATTATGGGATTGTATGCATTAATTTTGATAATAACATTGACACCGACATCAAATTTACAATCGGTAGATGTCTTGAGTCAACTTCAATTTTTTTATACAATGTACTATTGTTGTGACATGCACCTGAGACTGATTATTAGAAACCAAAGACTCCGAAACGACCATACTACAATATGAAAGTCAACACCCTCGAAAAAATGATACGGTTCTTTACCTTTAGTCGAGTGCTACAGATTTCAATCGTATGTGTGAATGAGGACAAAACAGAATCAACTGCACTCCTCCTTATGGGTTAAGAATTTATCAAAAGGGATTACCCACAAGCAACTTGTCACTGCTGAACAAATGGATAAAAGTACACATCCCTTGATTCAGAACCATCTGCTTATCGCAAAAGCCGGACAACAAGTATGCAACCCGCTATACCCATGTATCCACTTACCCGCACACAGTCAGAAAGGTGGCATCAATCACACGATACTCCGATTGGTGGATCCTTAGGTACATTTTATAAGGATATTCCCTAATTTTCACTCATCTCCCCTCTATTTTCATATAAACGACGGCAAAATTCATTAACGGTATCAATGGTTGTGAAACAGCACACGTATCTAATGGACTATGGACAAACAAGGCCGCAAGGGTAGTTACCAAGTATGGCCTGTGCTAATTCCATGATCACAGTGTGAGAAATCATTTTATCATCCGTGTCACTCTGAACCTCTTAACACGTCAATTCTTTCTCACGTGGACAAGTGCGACTATGTAATTAGTTTTAAGACATTGTCTGGCAAGTTACTGTATGCCGGGTGAGACTTATACGGAAATGTATGCTAGTTGTCTTAAAAATAATCAAAATCCAGCATAGTACGTTACCAAGTATAAAATGAACTGCCGGTCCATCGGTCATTTCTCCAAGGCTGGACAAACAAATGGAAGATTTAAAAGTTTACCTATTAGCCATGGATTCCACCATTAGAGAGGACGGGGAGGTGGTAATAGGGAATTATGCTGAAACTCAACGAAGTTCAGGCGTACATAGGCATTGAGATCTGCTCGAAGTCACGACCTGGCCTCATACTAGGGAACTCCCCTGCCTTACGTCTTTCTATAGTGACATCGTTTAAGCTGCAGTACCACTACAAGTCTAATATGTAAAGATAAAGTTGCAGTATATTTGTGGATTTACAAGCAGTGGCGACAAAGTTAACAAGTTTGATGTGAAGCATGAAACAACCCAAAATTCTGCCGGACACAGCGCGTTTGCTAAGGGGACCATGTATGGAGGCAGGAACTAGTAGTAGATTAAAGGTACTGCAGTAAAACATGTGAGTTGGATCTGGATGGAGCTGGCGCTCCGCTGCCAGAGCGAGCTTGCGCCAATCCAAGCCCTGTCCTAGGTTACTCCCAAACAGCAAATTCTAAGAACCTGTGTATAAGATCAAGGGTAGTGTTCTTATAAGTTAGGATATGGCGGGTGAGGGGAATGTAAAAGATGGCAAAGAAGCGCTGAAATAGTATGGTAAATGATAAAAAGTTGCCAGTATAATTTTGTGGGATTACACAGCCGGGTGGCGCACCAAGTAACAAGTTTGATGTGAAGCATGAAAACAACCCCAAATATGCCGACACAGTCGTTTGATAAGGAGACCATGTAGGGAGGCAGCGATATGGACACGGACTGGGGCAGCTTATGGCGAGACGTGTGGAAGGGTAGCAAATGGAGGACAACGTGTGGAGACAGGCTAAAAATCAAAGTGGGAGGCTGCTATGGAGACAAATTTAATTTGGATAGTGCCTGTATGTGGCGTCCAAAAAAGTTCAAACCAGAGGCAGCAGGTAGGTGGTCATCCGCAAAAAACTAAAATAAATTGAGTGCTGTATGCTGCAGTCAAAAAGTTTCACACCAGAGGAGCAGTAGGTGGGTCCTCAGAAAAATTAATAGATTGAGTGCATGCTATGTGGCACTCCCAAAATTGATTAAAACAGGGACGGGTAGTGGCCCCCCCCTCCCCCCCCCCCCCCCCCCCCCCCCCCCCCCCCGCCCCCCCCCCCCCCCCCACCAGAAAAATTAAATACATAGAATTATATAGTAGAGCCAGTTGCCCATGGCAAAATAGCAAGTTTCTTGCTTAGTGTACAAAGAGGAGAGAAAGGCGGGAAAATGAGGAGGAGGAGAGGGCATACATTATTCAGGGTGAGCTTCTTTCACCTGGTGGAGAATGAAAACCAAGAAATCAGGCTTTATCACTGCGATAAGCGTCAGCCTGTCAGACGCGTCAGTCGACAAGCGTGTACGATTATCGTTGAGATGCCACCCCGCACTTGAAAACCCGCTGGACAACCACGCTAGCGCAGGGACGACAAGAACCTCCAAGGAATTACAGCGCAGTTCGAGGCAATGTCCAGTATTTGAAACCCAGAGTTGTAGGAGCTGTGGAGCATTTAGGATGATGGTATGGTAACTATGTTACTCCCTCACCATCTTTCTGTAAAGATCAGCTCCTTGCCGAGACTGGGGACATTGCGACTCATGTGTCTTGTGGTCGTGGGGTGACATAAACTGGCAAAGGTTTTGTAAAGCGTACCCCTGCCAGGCTGGAAAAGCTGCATGCTCGACTACTCTGCCCTCAGATACTTTTGTCCCGCAGAAGTACGCCTCGCGCTAGCGCTGTCAGAACGGGAATACTGTTTCAGCTTGTTGACACCAGGACTGCTGGATTCAGCATTCTCAATCCTTCTCTCAAGGGATGAGAGTGAATACCAGGAAAATCGGTGCTGGAATAAATTCTTTGAACGCGAGGGTCACGGGATAGGCAGCTAGAGGAAATATGCCAAGCGCAGAGTCACCAACGCGCAAGGAATTCAATACCTACGGCCTGAGTGCATTTCATCCTCCTCCAACTCCTCCAACTCTCTTTCTCTGCCCATACCGCTGGAACAGTGAAGGACTGAACAATGGTCCCCTCTTCTGTTCGGTAACATTTCCTCCTCTTCCTCTATCATCATCCACCTCTCCGATATCGCTGAGAACAGACCTAAGGGTGCAGTGGCTATCAACAAGGGAATATTCTTCCCCGCAGTCTCTTGTGACGGCGCAAGCTTCCGATTCATGATGACCAGAGGAGTTTTTTCAACAGGCCAAGCAGCGGGTGGTGAGGCTGATGATGGCGCATCGCCACTGACAATCTGTGTGGACTCCTCAAAGTTACTCAGCACCTGACAGATATCAGAAATCCCCGTCCACTCCTCCATTGTAGATGAGGAAGCTGACTGACACTGACTACCAGTTCGGGGAAGTGAAATCTGGCAGTTACATCGCACTGCGCTGCTGGTTAACTATGGATAAATGGTTAATGTTTGAATTCACCTAGTGGGCACGTCGCAAACAGTTCGGTGAGCGGGAAGTTGGAGGCTGGGCTGCGCTGCCCTAGAGTGGCATAATCTGTGCTGGACTTCCTGGAAATGCGCAACAGATGCGGAGCACCGTCATGCGCACATCAGACAGATTGGGGTATGTCTGAGGAAACGCTGCAATATGAGATTAACACATGGCAGGCATGGAACATGTGTCAGTCTGACGAGATTGCAGAGCCGCACAGGTTACGGCCGTTGCACACACAACCGGCCTGGCTTCAGGTTCAGCGTGCCAGCCCACAGATCAGTCTGCGCCGTGATGCCTGTACTTTGGATCTTGGCGGAGGGGCCTTTTATCACCTCGGATCAGCATGTTGAGCACCGCATGCTGTCGCTTACACGCCACTGATGCTGCTGGGCCTAGAGCTACCGACTGAATGGCGCAGGCCAAGGATGTAATGTCGGAGGAGGAGGGGGAAGGAGGGGCTGGGAGGAGGCGGAGGCATATAGGATTTTGAGACTGGATCTGAGGTAGGCCACCGCATCCTCGGCGTCGGCATTATATAGCAGCCCCAGGGTCGACTCGGTCCCAGCCTCACAACCAGTAACCCAAGTGCCGTCAGCCATATATAGTGGCTGCGGCAGACTCGCCACATGTCGTGGTCAGGTGGACTCTTGTCAGATAACGGCTTGTTGGTTCAGGGCACGGATGATGTTTTTGAACACGGTTGTGCAGGGCTGGGACGGCACATCGGGAAAAGTTAGTGGCGGCTGTGTACAAAATACGAGACGGCTGCCCCATGAGGTTTCGAAGGGCCTCGGTATTATACCAGCCGATAGGGCAGCATTCCAGGCCTAAGCAACTTGAGATGGGACGTTGAGGGCCTTTGGCGTGTGGTGTGGTTGCGTATACTTCCTTGTGCGCTCCAGCGTCTGGGGTATGGAGAGCTGAACGCTGGTGGTGCTGTGGAGATCGTGGAGGAGAGATGGGGTTTTCGCACGGGAGTGTTTGGCCGTGGTCTGGGCATGGGGACTGACTAGCAGAGAAACATGAGAAGAGCAGTGGGTGTGCTTGGTGGAACGGAGGTGAACGGGTTGGTGCCATTCGGAGTGGGGTGTTTAGCATTCATATGCCTGCAAACATACTGGTGGTAGTTAAGCTAGTAGTGGTGGAACCCTGTGATCCTGGTTTGGCAAAGGTTGCACACCACAGTCGTCGGTCATCCGGTGCTCTTTAAAGAACCTTCCGATTCTGAAAATCTAGCCCTAGCCACGGAGCTTGCTAAGGCAACATTGGTGTGATGCCCCAGCTCCACTGGCCATGCCTCTCCGTATGGCCCCACCACTGGCCTCTTCCAACATGTTCTGCTATAGGACTAGACCTCCGTCTCAGAAGCACGGTGTTCCCCGGCCTATTTCAAACCAGCTTGCTGGTCTGTCACCTCATCATCATACGACCTCAGTCTGATCCCCCCTCGGACGTCCTGCCCTGACAATCAACTTCCCCACTGTCTGACAACCGCGTCTCCTCAGCAGTCCGACACCTCTTTACACACTCTTCCACTACGCAAATAATTGTCATCATCACCCCCACAGACTGCGGGACCGGTGAAAACTGGGCATAGGAAAATTGCCTCAGAAGCAACCGGACAAAAGTGGTGTGACTGTGGGATAGTGTCCAGAAAACAGTCCTCAGAGTATGCCGGTTCAAATGCCAAATTTTGCTGGGAGGGGGCAGAATGGGGGGAAGGAGGCTGAGGTGGAGGGAGCTGGAGGAGGCTGATTTCGGTGCACATGGTGGATGCGTGGAAGAACTGAACTGGTGGACAAATGTTAGAACATTGTCCGCAATCCACGCATCAACCTTTGCAGCTGTCCTGGGCCTCAAACAGTGCCTCTACCACGAGTGCCACCGTACTTGAGACATGATGAACTAGGGAGATGTAGCTCTGCGGGGAGGCTGTTCCCTGCTCTCATCAGCAGGTGTGTATCACCCCGCCCAGGGGACGCACGGCCTCTGACCCCTGCAGTAGTTGGACGCCTACGTCCACGCCCTATCCCTTTACCCTAGCCCTCGGGGTTAAACATTCAAAATTAAAGTTGTAAAAAACTTCAAAAAAAACCAAATTTTTTTTTTGTGTTTTGTATGTTTTTTTTTTAAACAAAAACGATGCATCCTATTGCTCTGGCTAGTTTCTACCCTACACTACAGCACACAATGGATTGGTGCTGTGCCAGAGACTTTGGGTATAAGAGAATAAACGTAAAAAAAAATAATCAGCAGACTCGCGTGATTCAAATTAAACCCTAATAAATTGTCCCACTTCGGTGTTTGAGGGTGGATATGGTGTCACTAAGAGCTAAAAAAGTCTCCTGCAAATTTCCTCACAATATGGTACTAGCTGCACTACTAAGCCAGCAAGCCCAGCCACAAGCAAACCAAAAAAAAGGAAAAATATAACGCTATTGTAGGCCTAAATAAGCCGTTGGGGTTCTCCTATGGCTACTTTCTAGCCCACACTCAAAGCAACACTGCTTTGGCAGATTACGTGCGTTCTAAAAAGAAAATAACGTAAAAAACAATTAAATCAGCAGACTCTGCGTAATTCAAATCAAAACCCCTAATAAATGTCCCACTCGGTGTTTGCGGGGGTATGTGTGTCAACTAAGAGCATAAACACAAGTCTCCTGCAAATTATAACAATAGGTATTGCTGCACTACTTTAATGCAAAGCAGCCCAGCCACAAGCAAACCAAAAAAAAGGCAAATTTAAGGGCTCTTTTAGGCCTAAATAGCCGTTGGGGTTCTCTATGGCCATTTTCTAGACCCACACTCAAACACACTGCTTTGGGCAGATACGTGAGTTCTAAAAAGAAATAAAGTAAAAAAAAATAAATCCAGCAGACTCGGGCGTTAATCAAATCAAACCCCTAATAATAGTCCCACTTCGGTGTTTGAGGTGGGATTTGTGTCACTAAGAGCTAACAAAGTCCTCCTGCAATTGATCCATATGGTACTAGTGCACTACTAATGCCACGCCAAGTAGAGATGAGCGGTATACTCGTCGAGGATATGCTTGGTCGAGTATTAGCATGACTCGGAACCGGCTGTTACTCGACGAGTATCTCGCCGGCTCGAGATCGAGCAGTATAATAAACTAAATTGAATAAAAGTATTTTATTGTAAAAAAAACATATTACCATGTTCCATATGTTTTACTTGTAAGAAACACATTTGAAATAACACTATTCTTCAATTTCAGGTGTTCGCGAGATGTTTCTCGCTAATAGAGATGTCGCGAACTCTGGAATGTGAAGAATGGCGTTCTTCAATGTGGTTATCACTTAAATGGTCATGTATTCACTGTTTTAATGGTTTTAATCAGTCTTCACTTGGCGCTGGTGCGCGTATCTCCGAACCACGGGAGACACGCCGCGCACACCTGCAATGTGAAGATAGAATTAAAACATTAAAAACAGTTGAACACAGGAGCATTTAAGTGCAGAAACATTGAAAGAACAATATTTCTGCACATTCCAGATGTTAGTGCACATCTCCTCAACTTAGCGGGAGACATGCGCGAACATGCAAAGTGAAGATGAGTGTTATTCAATGGTTCTTACAAGTAAAACAGCTGCAAACATCTGGAATTTTTTTTTTCACTGTTCTTTTTGTTCAGTTTATTAAAAAATGTCGGGTCTCCATTGACGTCAAAATATTTTTAGGCTCGTTATTCGGACGAGCACTCGAGCATCTGGAAAATGTTCGTTCGCGAATTAACGAGCACCCGAGCATGTTAGGGCTCGTCATTCTTCGCACGGCCCAGCCACAAGTCAATCCAAAAAAAATATCCGCTATTATAGGCCTAAAAAGCATTGGGGTTCTCTGTGGCTATTTCTAGCCCAACTCAAAGCACACTGCTTTGGGAGAGTACTGTGAGTTTCTAAAAAGAAAAAACGTAAAAAAATAAATCAGAGACTCGGCGTAATCAAATCAAAACCCTAATAAATGTCCCACTCATCTCTAGTTAACAACCCATAATCGGTGTCAGCACTGGGGTTTGCTGCCAGTATCCACAATGCCAGTCTGGATGTGAGGACTTAGCAAAGATCCCTCTCCAGGCTAACATCAACAGAAAGTGACATAAATGAGAACTTTTGAATGTTTCCTATTTTGTGGTTCCTATTCAATTTGTCTTTGAGGGAGAGGGGTTTGAAAAGTCAGAATATGGGCATGGCTTCAGTTGATGAATTGCATTACAATTTTAAAAGTGACTATTTATACCTGGAGTAACCCAAATTAATAGGTGCCACAAACTTAGGTGCAGCAGTTATAATTGTATACGGGTCACACAGACAAATGGAAGGTACGGAGTTACCCGGGGAGGAGTCTGTGGACCAGTGGACCCTCTGAACCACCGCGGGGAGAGGTATGCCATGTGGAAACAAGGTTAGGGTATAGAGGAAACAGTCCAAGCCTGGGATGACAGCAGGGACACGAAGGAACACTGGTGACGCTGTTACGGACTGAAAACACCCTGGACTGGAATCCTGGAAGGCACCGCAGGAAGCGTATGGGAACACTGGAGATAGAGACACCAGGCGCGGTAGAGAACGCTAGAGACAGCAGACACGGAGAAGTCTGGAAAACGCTGGAAGACACAGAGGCATGCTGGAAACACTGGAGGAAAAACGGAGGCATCTGGAAATGCGGAGGACTGATGGGAATCACTTCAACACAGGCAAACAGCTGTGGAACGTGGTGAGAAACCTTGGAAGGTCCATAGAATGGCTGTAACAATGCTGAAGATTCGGCCAGGAGAGGAGGGGGCAAGTGCAGGATTATACAGGAGTGATCGGATTAGCAGCGCTAATCCCGAGGATTATAGCCCTTAAAATCTGAAAAACCGCAGCGTGCCCTAGCAGTGGGAGAACCCGCCCAGCAGGAAGGGGCATGCGGCCGACACGCGGACCCAGGAGCAAAGCAGGAGCCAGGCAGAAGGAAGTGCCGGCAGGGGGACAGGGACAGGCAGACAGCAGAGCACGGGTGTACCGCGATCCGCAAAACAATGGATCACTGTAGGTTGAGGTGATAAATCTGGAACAAGCTACTTACACCTGTCCTTAAATGTGGGTAGAGCTTTTTTGAAATGAGATAAATCCCTACTTGTCCAAAAGAAACCAACGGAAGATACAGACAAGACAATGGAAGATACAGGCAAATCGAACAAACTTCATGTTGACATTAGGATTTAAAAGTAAAATTACACTGAGTATAAAATTTACCTTTATATATAAATTAACTTTAAACTAAGGTAGTCACCTTAACAAATCTGTAGATTATTTTAACTGAAAAAATGTAGACTTTTTAATCCTATTAGAGATGAGCGAACATGCTCGTCCGAGTTGATGCTCGGTCGAGGGCCATTAGGGTACTCGAGAAGCGCTCGTTGCTCGGCGAGTTTTCCCTGCCGAGATCAGCATTTAATTAAAAAAAACACAGTGAGAACAAGGAAAGAATATGAATAAAAACAGTGGAACACAGATCCTTTAAGATGTAAAAACACCAGTGCAGAAACACAGGCAGAATAGATTACAGATGTTAGGCAATCTGCTTACTTGTCGGGAGATACGCGCGGAACGGCTGCGAACCAAAAATAGCATGTGAAGAACAATATATATGTGTGAAGAACACATGCATGATGATTTAAAACATCGGCATATTGTTCTTCACACCCACAATATATTTATTCACAGGCTATGTTGTTAGCGCGTTCGGCGTATATCCCGACAAGCAAGCAGAGGGCCGCACATCTGTAATCTCGTCTGCACTGTGTTCTGCACTGTGTTTTTATCTTAAATGATCCTGTGTTCATGTGTTCAACGTGTCAATGTTTTAGTATTCTTCATGTTCTTTAAATGCTGCTATTGTCGGGAGATTAATATACGCGCGGAACAGAGGAAGAAAGATCGCAGCTGTTTGCAATATCAGAAGACATTATTTTCAATTAATAACACATTTATTCCCATGACCATGGTCCCTTTGAAAAATGCTTCGGGTCTCCATGACTTCAATGGGGCTCGTACTGGAAACGAGCACTCGGCATCTGGAATGTTCGTCGGAGTAAACGAGCACCGAGCATTTAGTGAGCGCTCATTCATACCTTATTCTACACCAATTTGCTTATGTTGTGTACACTTTATTAATAGATAATTATGTAAAAGGTGTGTTTACGATTACCTATGAGACAGGCAATTAAAAGAAACTCATGTAAGAATATTTAGTGCCGATGTTCTCTTTAAATTAAATAATGCTAATTAATCTGAAATTAATTTGTTGGAACGTTATGTCTAGCATTCTACCCTATCTGGTGCAACAACAGGATCGCCCACTGGAGGAGAGGATGAAGCTCGACTCACATCCATTATCTTCCTTAGGACATTAATTACTCTGTGTTTCTTACTTTTAGCATTAGCATAACGCTCTCAGACATTCAATACAACATTAATTATTTGCGAAAAAGAATGTAGAAAATGCATGTAAGTGAACTTAATTACTTTGCTTTTAAATGTCCAGCTCCTGTTTATTCTAAGAAACGTTCAAATCTAGGGACATTAAAAAGAGATCTAAATGGAAGTGCTGGACATTGGGACTGATACATTTTTATTGCCATGAATTATTGTTTCTACAAAAGTATCATAGCATTCAGATAACCAAATAGGAATTAGGATTAATTCTCACTTTTCAATGCCTTTCCAGTGTCAAAAGTTGATCCACAGAACAGGAGAAATTTTAGCAAATTAAGTTTGACCAAATGCTCTAGCTTTCTACAGGCATCACATGTGGATGATGTGGAGTGGCAATTACAGCGCAGAAGAAAGATCTATTTGAAAGCATATTGTATAGTGTTCAAAATTGCCCAGTTAAGAACTATTGGTTTCTCCCGATAGACATGGAGTGACGGAGTTTTTTGTCACAGGTGCAAATCCCATTATTTTTTTGATGCAAGAAAAGGGACAACATTTCACATTTAATTAAAAGATTGTAACATAAAACAGTGCAGAGAGCACCATTCTTTATTCCCCTGGTTTCCCTAAATGTATTTAATTAATGATTTAGATGAGGTAATTTCACTTAAGTCACAGAAAAGATGAAGAAGAAAAGTGCTTAAGTGCTCCAAAACTCTGGAAGTATCAATGGGAGGTGAGGTGTTTAGGTTACCGTTTAAAAGTGTGAACTCTGCAACAAATTTTACTAAGAAACAGAGCAGGTCTAAGAAGAATATCACGTGCAGAACACTCCATCAGTTATATATTTTCTTACTTCTCATATTTTTATTGTCTGTTCTTTAGGACTTTTTCTACAAAAGATAAAATAATGGATAATTACAGTGAATACAACCGACATTTAAATGCACACTCAAGAAAGCTGTTGGATAAAAGATCATTAATTAAGTGCTATTCCAAACCGTCATCACCAAGCACTACAGAACCAAGTTGAGATCACAATGAGATTTTATCAAAGAGGTTATATGAAAGAAGTATAAAGAAAACATCAGTTCAACCACTACATACGTAGGCAGAATTGTGACATTACCTGTAAAGGCTTAGTTGAGCTACACACGGAAACCATAAACTACCGCCTTACAGAGTTAATGTATTATTAACTTAGTGTAGATTCTACTTAACAGTCTATTCTCGAGGGGGATATAGTATTACATTGGCCTACGCTAAGAACTACCTTACTAAAATCTGTTTCTTTAGAGAACCTTAACAGAAAGCTTGATCAGCAGCACTATGAATACAATTTCTGCCAATGCCCTCTCTTATTGGCATAATGAGAGCAATTCCACTTCTGACCACATTTAATACTAACCTGCCCACCATAAACTTTTGCAGGTTATTGCTGAAAATTACACCAGGCCAAGATCTGACATAGATTTCAACTCCGACAGGCAAGGTTTGAATAGAATGAGCGAGTTACTCGTCCGAGCTTGAATGCTCGTTCGAGCATTAAGGTCCGAAGCGGTCGTGCTCGGACGAGTATTCACTGCTCGTAGATCGAGCATTTAATTAAAAAAAAACAGTGAAGAAACAATGAAGAAGAGAATAAAAACAGTGAACACAGTGAAACACAGAACATGAATTGAAAATGACAGTGAGAACACAGTGAAGAATAGAGTAAGATGTTCGGCACACTGCGACTGGTCGGAAGATACACGCGGAACGCAGCAGGGGACAGACATCTCGAAACGGCAGCAGGGAGACAGACATGGGGCAGCAGGCAGCAGGGAGCCAAGGGACATCGTGCAGCACGGCAGCGGGAGACAGAACATCGCGCAGAACGGCAGCAGGGAGACGAAATCGCGCAGCACGGCAGAGGGAGAAGCATCGCGCAGAACGGCAGGGGGAGCAGACATAGGGCAGCACGGCAGCGGGGAGACAGACAATCGGGCAGCACGGACAGCAGAGAGACGACATCGGGCAGCACGGCAGAAGAGAGACAGACATCGGGCAGCACGGGGGCAGCAGGGAGACAGACATAGGGCAGCACGGAAGACAGGGAGACACATCGGCAGCATGGCAGCAGGGAGACAGAATTCGGGCAGACATAGGGCACGGAGACATGGGGCACGGTGACATCGGGAAGCGGCACCGGAGACAGCAGGAAGCGGCACGGAGACATCGGGGCCGGAGAACGGGGCACGGAGACAATAAGGGGCACGAGACATAGGGCACGGAGACACGGGGCACGGAGACATAGGGACGGAGACATCGGGGCACGGAGACATAGGGGCACGGAGAATAGGGCACGGAGACATCGGGGACGGGACATCGAGGACGGAGACATCGGGGCACGGAGACAGCGGTGACGGTGACACGGGGCACGGAGACATCGGGCAGCGGCACGGAGAATCTGGGAGACTTCAGATGGAAGAGAGCAGCGGATCCCCGGCGAAGCGTATCTCCCGACAAGTAAGCAGAGGTGCTGAACATCTGGCATCTATTCTTCACTTGTTTTCACTTAAAGAATCTTGTGTTCACTTGTTTTTATGTTTCCTTCACTGTTCTTTCACATTTGCTAACTTGTCGGGAGATAATATGACGCGCGGACAGTGAAGAATAGATTGCAGATGTTGCATACATCTGCTAACTTATCAGAAAAGACAGTCTTTTTCCATTAATTAACACTTTAGTCCCGAACAATGGTCCCTTTGAAAAATGCTCGAGGCTTCCCATTGACTTCAATAGGGGTCGTTATTCGAGACGAGCACTCGAGAATAGGAAAAGGTCGTATCGAATAACGCAGCACCGAGCATTTTAGTGCTCGCTCATCTCTAGTCTGAAAACCTCTAGCAATTCAAGCATGATGTGCAGGGGACGCTTGTTAGTGAGACTGGAACACAACGCAACAGAAATAAATTTTTCTCAGTGTTGTTCAGGTTTTACCAGTGGTACTTTTGCATTCCCAAAATCATAAGGGTGGCATACTATTTGGTCAACATACAGGCACCCAAAGTAGACATTAAAGTTACAGAGGAACCTAAAGACTACAATACATAGGAAGTGGTAAGATAATAAAGATCTTTTAGAATTTTTATTTGATTTTACAATCTACAAATTTTATAGTAGCAAAACTTTCAATCAAAATCCTAGTTTCTTAGCACTGTCACTTCCCATCAAATTGGAGTCAAGCGGCACATTGTACTGATGTAAAAATATAATTAACGGGGTTGTCCCATTTCAGCAAAGCATGTTAATAGTATATTATAAAAAAGTAAACCAATTTTCCAATATACTTTCGCATCATTCTTCAAGTTATCTGATCTCTGCTTGACGTCATTCTATAGAAAGCTTCAGTGTTTATTTCAGTTGACAGAAATCTGACATGATCACACTGGTGCGAGCTCGTAGTATCATAGAGAGTAATAGATGGTGTGTGATAATGAGCGTGCACTGTGTGACCATGCCATATTTGTGAACTAAAGAGAATTATTGTATCACACCACTGTGTGGTTATACCCTGATCTCTGGGCTAGATACTTGAGTTGATGTGTTTAGGCCAATGCCCAAGGATAGAAGTCTGAAGAAGCATATTCATCAATAATGAAGGAATTACTGCACGTAATGAATTACCAAGAGAGAATTGATCAGTAGGCTATGTCGTAGACCAAATGGAAATAAGGCTGTTGCAGTGAAAAACTATGTGCCTTACCATTATTCTCACTGTGAGCGCTAATTTTGTTGAGCTTTTCATGGATGCAGAAAAATACTGGATAATTATCTTACCAATCATTCCCATCAATCATTTAAGTATTTTACATGCTCGCATAGTCCCCGATTATAGCATTTATTTTTTAACTAATGTTTGTTTTGATTTGGAAAGGATGAAACACAATTATTCTTCTTATATTTTCCTCACAGATCTTATGCACAGCATGCTCTGTACATTTGTAATCATCTTGTGTAATGAGGCTTATTTTGTGTATCAAAACCAGCAGGGTATTAAACCTTTCCAATCCAGAGCTAGTCATATGTGATATAGCTCTGCAAACGACTGGCTTATTATGCACTGCCTTCAAAGCATGTTTGTAAAATAATTATAAAACCATAAGTGGAAGATGCATGCCTTTTCTATATATAATATGGATTACTGCGCGTGAAGGTTGTAAGTGTACATTCGGATGCTAAATCATAGTTCGTAAACCATTGTATCTCACAGAGTGTGTAGATATCATTATAGAATGTTTTACTATTCCTAAACACAATGACTTTCACTAAATCAGTGCAAGGAGTAGATTCCATTCTTGGCCATAGTGGATTGTATCAGTAGCATCTCACTCCAGTTTAGGTAGTGGAAACACATCAAGCTCCGGATAAATGCATGCCAATTTCTCATACTGAATGGAGGATATTGTCACCATATTTATAAATAAAGCATAATTATTTATTGTAAGGACTAAAACGTTCAGCAAAAAAATAAAATTACAAAGTAATGAAAAACTGGAAAACTAAAAGATTGGTCTGTAGACAGAGAAGTCAAGTAATGGAGCCACACCAAAAAATAACGTACTTTATTCCCAATTGCTATGTTCGACTTCATACTCCGAGACTGTCTTATACAAAACAAAATTGAGGGATGAATTTGTTATGGTTACACGTCCACACATCAAAAAAATCATACGTTTACAAAAAAAAGAAGAAAAGAGGAGTGTATATAGGACAAAAATACTTTATTGAATTATAAGATATAAAAACACTAAAAAGCGTAGAAGCTTTACAGTACAAAATCCTGGGTACAGGGCCAAATAAAAGATATAACTGGACGCCAATGACTAATGAGCTCAATGGACAAATGGATCAATATAGTAACATAAAAAAAATCAATAAAATATTGGAGCAAAAAAGTGCATTAGGCCAAAGTTAAATACTAAAGCATGATAACATGAACATTTTTTTTATATTACGTGATCTCGTGAGTCAGGTGGCCCCCCATATTGAAAACATAGGAGAGGAACCCCAACACGTATCGCTGACAAGAGCCTTTCCTAAGGGGATATCCAGTATACCATGTGTCTACCTTTTTATGGTCGCTGTGGTTGGAGGGGAGACAGTAGTGAGGTCACAATCCGGGTGCCAGCCCCGCCCACCAAATAGCATGTCCAAAAAAAAGATAACGTACCGGAATAACGCAAATAAATATATTTTGTGGCTTTAGTCGGTCAAGTACTAAAAAGAGAATCGACTTCTATAGCCACAACATAGTGTGTGGCGGCAGGAAGTACGTCACATGAGGGTCATGTGCGTTCCAGCTCCAGGTCAAACAGGGATAGAATAGATATATAAAATATGTACAACCGATTAAAGTGCGAAAGTTGATAAATAAAGATAAGTATTCACCTATGTTGCGAAAGTGACAAAGTGTAGTATACATTATCGGCGGATAAAGGCATATAAAATTCAGTGCAAATACTAAGAGTACCGTATTTTTCGGCTATAAGGCGCACCAAAAATCCTTTAAGTTCTCACCGAAAACGTCAGGCGATAGCGTTGGGGTTCCTCTCCTATGTTTCATATGGGCCAACCGGACCACTAGATGAAAAAAGAAAAAATAATTCTCTTTGCATCTTAGAAGCTAATACTTTTTATACTTTGGCCACGAAGCTGTGTGAGGTGTTTTTTTTTTTTGCGAAATGAGCCGATGTTGCTTTACCATTTGAGGTCTGTGCGACATTTTGATCATTTTATTCATTTGATGGTGTGATGTAAAAAGGTGTAAAACACATCCGGACATGCAAGCGCCATTTCCCGTCTGGAGTCATTGCCGGCCGTAAACCGTTTTTATTTGTAGATCGGGGATTTGGGATACCAAGTGTCTGTGATTTTACTGTTATTATGTTTATAGAGCTCTAGGGAAAGGGGGTGATTGAAATATTTAATATTCTATAAAGTTTTTTATTTTTAAACTTTTGTTCTGTTTTGTTTAACTATTTCTTAGACCATTCGGGTACATTAACCTAGTGATCAGATCGTTCCTACTTATACTGCAATACTCTGAGTGACAATTATGGATTTTTGCCAGCTCATCATTACAAGATCTGTAACGATCTGAGAAGCTAGCTCGCCTCGGGTCAAACTAAGACACGAGCTACATGGCACGATCGGAAATAAAGATGGCGGCGCCCGCGGCGTTTACATGCTCCCGGCGACTTGCCGGCGGCAACAGCAGGGTTAATAGCCGCATCGTGCAAGCAACAACCGCAGTTATTAGCGGTGGGGGTTTTCTGCAATATGCAACAAAACCCCCACATGTATGAGAGGAATCAGCCCGTGAGCCCTTTCCTTACATTCCTATACCTCTGCGCGTGAGCTACAGAGCAGAGCGTTAAGGGGTTACCAAGATAAATTTAAGGTATATTTCAGAACCATCATGTTTCTGTGCTTAATACACCCCCTAATCTAAAACATATGTTGTTAAAAGCTACACTGTCCTCTCCAACATAAAAGAAAGAGCTACGAAATTGTGGACCCATAAAATAAAGATTAATTATTATTATTATTAAGGTAGCCAGAACGAGGTAAAATATGCCACGATAGATTCCAAATCCAATAAAATTTCAAAAATCCCAGGGTAACTCACTGCACACTCAAGTGGTGAAGACATAGACCCGGTCTGCCTCATGCAATTAGCAAAGTAACAGAGATACTGCAGTATTCAAAAGATAAAATAAACCTTTTATGTCTGCATTACCAAAATAAAACAAATCTATAGCCAGGATAATGGTGATAAATACAAAATAGTCTGAAAGTTGCTGCTTTCAGTTAATTCCCGGCCTTGCAATGATACAGCAGTTGATCATACTAGGGGGTAATGGATACGTGGAGAAACTGCTTATCAAATTTTCCTGCGCATTTGCATCAATTTACTTCCCTTGTCAAGTGTGTAAATTTGGTGTAAATTCTGTATTTTTTAAAGGGTTAAAGACTTCATAAAAATTTACATACGTTGAGGGTGTAGTTTCTATAATACCACAATTTTGGTGATTTACTATTATTTTAGGTCTTTTCAAGTCACTTCAAACTGAATTAGTTTATGAAATGAGACAAAACTCAACCATTAAGGTTCTAAGCCTCAAACTACTAAAACCTTCTGGAAATTACATGATTGTAAATGTACAAAAATTAATTTTTTTTTAATTTAAAGATTTTAACTAACATGAAGTACAATGGGGGTAATTTACTAAGGGCCCGATTCGCGTTTCCCACGTGTACATGAATATTTCCGCGGATGCACGCAACGGAAACGTGGGGAGTGGCCATACGGAAAACCCGACGGATTCGAAAAAAAAGTTCGGCGGGGATGCACGCATTATCTGCCCAAGTATAGATCGGCACTCCGGCAGACCTCGGCGGCTTCAGCGCAGCAGCGACACCTGGTGGAGTCGGAGGTACTGACTTAGTGAATCGCGGAGACCATGGAATCAAGGCAGAGAACGCGCCGCTGGATCGCGAATGGCCGTGTAAGTAAATCTGCCTCCAATGTGTCAATAGAAAACATTTACCTGGATATCTAAAAGGTCAAAGATATAACAAATTAGAATTTAGATTCTAAAAATAGTGCCTGGCCAGGGAGGCAGTTGGCATTTTGGGGGGGGTTGTCATAGCTGAAAAGTAATGACACGCTAATCTGGACATGGCCATAAGGGTGATGATTGACATGTGTGTGTTTCAAGACTGCTTTGTGTATAGGTTTTAATAAAAATGAATCACTTCTTGGTAAATATTAAGCAAATTTATTGGTAAAAAACAGTAGGATGGACTTGTAGCCTCGTCAGAAAAAGCACCACCTGCTGGAAAATATTTTGGTTTTTGCTGTATACTTTCTTAGTATAATGACCAGATAAACTAGAAATAGTAGACGAAAGTTATGCCGCGGGTTCAGGCGTGCCGCGAGTGACCGTGGATATATTGGTCGAATCGGCTACCAAACAACCAATCTGACAACATTAACGCCTGAGCATATCCATGGCTAGGATTAGCCAGGGGAGTCCCGGCGCCCAATCAACGCCATAGCTAGTAGCTAGGGGCATCACGTCAGCAGAGGTCCAGTGGTTGCACGGGCATAACCAAAACAAAACCCCCACACAGACGTTAGGTCTACTCATCACTATAGATAACACTTTTTTTTTTTTTTTTAAATAAGTAACTTAGAAAAGCTCAGATTTCTAAAGATTTCAAACTTTTGGGTTTGCCATATTGGAATTTAACATTAAGAATGGTAGCAAGAAACCAGGCAATAATAATTAAAGGAAGCAAAACAGCTTTCCCGCATTGCAGGGAATATCTGTACAGACTTTTCTTTTGAAACGCAATGTTTTAGGAATGAATCCTGACAATAGGATAGCTGCCCTTGAATCAATCAATAGATTTCTGAACTCTTATCACTAACTGGATTACTTTCTTCTAGATTCCCACATATATGTGGCTAAATTGATTAACTACACCTGTACCTACCTTATGAAGAAAGGAAAATACAAGGAAAGCTTACAATTTGAAACATGTAAATCAAACTGAATCCTTTTACTGTTTGGGCATTCGTTAATATGAATGGGTCGCTATTATGGCATATGCACAAAGTATTAAATATAAGTACATTACTGTATTAATGAAGTCTGACTGCCATTTATTTCATGCTTTAATGCCTATGTATGGATCACAGGCATATAAATAGGGAATCTACAATATGTGGCTTTGTGAAAAATTGAGCAATAAATAGAAAAAAAAATATCCACCTTAAAACATTAAAGGGTTAGCCACAACTCAATTTACTTAAAAAGAGTTTAAAATTTTTATTAAAAACGGTCCTAATGGTTGACATATGTAACATAAGGGTTGGGGTAATAGTTATGTCCGGTGAAAGGTACTTCCCACACCCAGATGTGCTATTAAGTTTGCTTTTGGCAGGCTCACAAGCGGAGGCGTGTGCCAGAAGCAGCGGGTTTTCAGCTGCAACAGCTGACACTCACTCAACACCCTATGGTCAGGGCGAATGTCTCCGATCGTGAGTGTGGACCCCTTACACATCAGGGTCAAGCATGCCCAGGCATGTATGGACTTTCACTAGGTTTCGGACCCACCCTGTGACGAGACACGAAGATCTGATCTTTTCAGGGCAGCTGCAAGGGTCTCTGCCGAGTGCCCAGTTGTTGCTATTACACTCAACGAACCCACTTATTAGGTACCCTGGTCAACTGCTCGTACATCTAATGTTCTAATCAGCTCACTCACATGGCGGACACCTTCAGTGACATTTACGGCATGTGAACATGGTCAAGACAATCTCCTGCAGTGTCAAAATGAGCATACCGTATGGGAGAAAGAAAGGTGATTGAGTGCACTTTGAACGGTGGCACTGGTTGTTGGTGCCTAGAAGGCTGGATCCTGAGTAGTTTCAGAAACTGTGATCTACTGGGATTTTCCACTGCACACCATCTCTAGGTATTACAGAGAATGGTCCGAAATAAAAGAAAAAAACATCAGTTGAGCGACAGTTCTGTGGGCGAGATGCCTTGTGTGATACGCCAGAGTTGCGAGGAGAATTGGCAGACTGTTCGAGCTAGATACGAAAGGCACAAAGTGACCTCAAATCGCCAACCGTTACAACCAAGTAGGGCAAAGAGCATCTCTGAACACCACAGTATGTCGAATTTTGAGGCAGATGGCAAATAATGCCATAGACTACGCAGCTAAAACACCGTGGTGCCAGCTCCTTTACTAAGACATAAGGTCAAACTGTAGGCCGTACAATTTGCAACAAGCTACATCGAATTGACAGTTAGAAGATGGAGAACAAAACGTGCCATGGCTTGAATAGTCGTATCGAGCTGTCGCCATTCGTGCATGGGTAAGGTCAGAATTTGGCTTCAAACAACACTGAAACTGACTGGTTTCAAATCCTACTGTAACACGTTCAGGGTGGGGTGGTGGTCATGGTGTGGGGATATGGCTTCTTGGCACTCGTTGGGCCCCTTGTCCAACTGTTGACGCATTTGGTTGGCAACGACACAGCCTACCTGAGTATCTGTTGGCTGACCATGTCCATCCCTTATATGATCCACAAGTGATACCGCGCTAACATCTGATGGCTACTTTTTAAGCAGGCATAAATTGCGCCGTCCTATGTCAATAAGGGAATCATCTCAGACGGTTTCTATGAACCATGACAATGAGTTGTTCACATGTACTCAAATGCCTCCACAGTCAGCAGATCTCAAATCCAATAGAATTCTTTGGGATTGTGGTGGAACGTGAGAGATTCGATCTGGATTGCAGTCACGACAACTTCTGCGGCAACTGTGTGATGCATCATGTCCATATGGACCTAACAATCTCTGAGGAATTACATTCCAGCACCTGTTGTTGAAACTAGGCCACGAAGAAACTGAGGCAGTGTATGAAGGCAAAAGGGTGGTACACAACCCGTTACTAGCAGGTAGTGTGTACCAATAAAGGGCAGGTGAGTGTATGCTCCTGCATGAAGATCGCTTCTGGTCTACTGTAAACTGCCTGCGCATGCGCCTGCATTGTCATGATAGATAGTTTGACATTGCACCTGCAATACATGAAGTATTGATAGTGCAGTATGTCTGGACTTGAAACAGCGATCAAAAGCACTCACTGGTTCTGTTCCAAGCTTGTATAGTAAAAAGTCGAAAAATAAAGTTCTTACGAAACAATTAATGAAAAATTAAAAAATTAAGTGAATATAAATATAGAACCACCTATAATCTCAATACATATTCCTATACAAAAACATAATAAAGTATAAAAAACACACAATACCAGTACTCATATTTGGTTATACGCCATGGTACCATAACAATCTATAGAGGAAACCGAATCATTTTGGACTACACAGTGTTTATGTTATCACTGTTAATCAAGGGACCTCTGTAAAAGAACAAATTCTCTTCTCTGCCAAAAGTAGTCCTTTCAACCAGAATTGTCAAACGCAAAAATAAAAGGTAAGAAGTTACTTGCTTCTGTCAAATATAGTGCTAAATTAAACGCAAATCTTTCTCCAAAATTCGGTTATTATGTCAGTAAGAAGTGTGAAGAAGAATTTTTACAAACAGCCATATCAAATTAGGTATTCTGTAATCATCGGCGACCTACTAGAACACAGGTGCATATATTTTTTATGGTGATGTTTGAAGCGGTCAAAAAAAAAACAGAAATGAGGATTTATATTGTTCCCTCGCACCAAGAAAGGTAAATAAAATCCATCAATGTGGCTACAGTGCCCAAAATGATGTACCTAGGTAAAGTCATCTCAGGTGGCAAAAAATTAAGCCCCCACATATCTACATTATATAAAGAAACATTTAATAAGCACTGTACAATGTTGAACAAGTAAATCTGCTTTCTGTGAATGGTCTCTTTTCGTTTCTAGCCTGGTCGTGTGTCCATAGCACGGTGAGCCACCGGGAGAAATTGGGTACAATACCGTTATGGAGCTTTTGTTCATTTAAATTTCATTATGAAGCGATATAATCCAACCACCGCTCTCCCAAAATAGAATGTATTGTCTTAAAAACCATATCCATTTTGCTTTTAACCATTTAAAACACCTAAAAAGTTTGTTTGTTAACACTAACTTCTTAAATTTGGTTATTTCATACGTTGTGGGTTTGTGTAGTTTCCATCATGGGAAAATCTTATTGTCATTTTTTTTTATTGTAGAGCACCAAAGGGAGTGGAGCCAGCACTATGTGTATAAAAAAACCTACGAGTGCACCACTTCGATGAGTGTTCAGACAGGATCCATAGCACAGCATGACCAGATGATGAAGCAGCACTCCATATCAAAGCCAAAATAGTCGATTTTTATTCTCCATAGATTGGCACATTTCACCATCATAAATTTCAAGCAGTCAAGTAAGGTCAAGTTCAACAAGTGCAAGCCAAAATCAGATAACAGAGCGAGAACTAATCACCAACAGAATATGTACATAAGGCCGTCATTTACAATATCATTATACAAGCACAAAAAGTGCATCAGTGTGAAAAAATATTCATCACGCAGAGCATAATATACTAGTACAATAAGACCAATATTTAAAAATTAGAATTAAAGTGTATAGGGATCACGAGGCTAAAATCGTAGCCCTTGCTCCACCTCCTATGTGTAAACAGGACAGGGACAATCCAGTCCATGTGTTGCGTGGACATAAGGTGCTTAAGTGCAATATAAAAACATATTGTAATCACATCTAGCGGTGCAAGTGGGTAGTAAGCCATATCTTTTCTTTTGCATTACCAAAAAGAGTCACTCTTTTCCGCAGGTCTAGATAAGACGCTCCGGTAAAAACACAGACATGCGCTTCAAGGAAAAGTCTCGCTAGAACTCCATCTTAGAGCAGGTGCAACACATGCCCAATATCTCAAGTTAAAGCGTAGACAGCAAAAGAAGGACAAACTATCCCCGATTTACTGGGAACTCACAAGGGTACAGATCGTGTGCATATGCTGAGTGGTCACACGGTAAGCTGCGTAATGTCAAGCTACAGGAAACCTCTTGTTGCCTATGGCCAAATGTCTATGTTTGGACACGAACGACTTATCAACCAAGTTCCCATCGGGATTTGACATCCACACGTAGGTGATCGCGCCTTGTCAAAAAGCACTCTGACTTATCCAAGTACTTCTACTTTTGTATGAGGAGAGTCATCTAAGTCATGTCCCCTTTTCTGTCAGATGGATGCTTGCAAAAAAAAATGAAAAAAGCTGGTAAGCAAAGGTTTACATCCAAGATCAAAGACATGTTGATTACATGTCTATGTAATGTCAATATATCATAAATGCTAATGTAATTATTAGGACAATTTTGTCACTAATTTAAAGAGGCGGACAGAGATCAAGACTTGTAGGGTAGAGCTTAAACGGAACTATTGTCTACTATAGAAAGACAGTTAATGATGGGAGTATCCCTATTGGAGTGCCAGAGGGTGACCCTCAGAGATCTCCATATGCGACATGTTAAGTCGCACTGAAGCTTTTCTTGCGTTTCAGCAGTCAATCCCCTATTACCCTCTACCGTCCTCAAGCGGTGGAATCCATGCTTAAGGTAAATTTTAAATCTTTCCACTGTTGTTCTCGTCCAGCCTTGGAGCGAAGAACCAGTAAATGACATTCCGGCCACCACCCGGCAGTTCTTCTATTTTTTTTATTGGTACGGGTGTACGACGGAGGTGTGGAGTGAGCTGGGAGGTAAAGCCGAAAAAGAACAGGAGGAGGAGGCGGGGGGGAGAACCAAAGACCCCAAGAAGAGAGGGGCAAACGGGCCACCACCTCCCTTCCCGTGGTTTGTGTTGAGTGACGAGAGATTGATTGTGGTGAGACTACTACGGAATGTATGTGCGTTTAAAATAATCACAAAGTCCAGTAGACGTACCAATAAAATAGAACTGCCGGTGCCATGTCATTTCTCCAAGGGCTGGACACAAATTGGCAGTAGATTAAAATTTACCGTAAGACAGGATTCCACCGTTAAGAGGAGGGAATAGGGAATTGATGCTGAAACGCAGAGAAGGTCAGTGGTACATAGGCTTGGATCTCTGAGTCCCTCTGGCCTCAATAAGGAATCCCTCTTAACGTCTTTCTATAGTGACATACGTTTAAGCGCTATTCCCCTAACAAGTTTGATCTCTGTCCGCTTCTTTAAAATAGTGACGAAATTGTCCTAATACATTACATTACATTTATGATATATTGACATATAGACTGTAGAAATGTCTTAGACTTGTGATGTAACCTTGCTTAATGCGCTTTTCTATTTTTTGTTGCAGCATCCATCTGACGAAAAAGGGGACAAGACTATGACTCTCCTCAATACAGTAGCTTTGGATAGTCGGGTGATTTTTGAGCAAGCGGATCCACATTAGGTGGCGTCAATCCCGGATGGGACTTGGTTGAAGTCTTCGAGTCACAGACATAGACCATTTGGCCAATAGGCAACAAGAGGTTTCCTGTGCTTGACATTACCGGCTTACGTGTGGACCACTCAGCACTATCCCGATCTGTCCCTTGTGAAGTTCCATGGGGATAGTTGCTGTCCTTCTTTTGCTGTCTAGCTTTAACTTGATAATTGGGCAATGTTTCCCTTCTCTAAGATGGCTGCTCTAGAGACTTTTCCTTGAATGCGCATGTCTGTGTTTTTTCACCGGAGCAGTCTTATATAGACCGACGGAAAAGAGTGACTTTTTTGGCTATGCAAAAAAAAATATGGCTTTACCCACTTGCACGCTATATGTGTTACAATATGTTTTTTATATGCACTTAGCACTTTGTCCACGATACACATGGACTAGGGATCTGTTCCCTGTCTGTTTACACATAGGAGGTGGAGCAAGGGCTACGATGTAGACGCGTGAGTCCCTTATACACTTTATTCTAATTTTTAATTGGTCTTATTGTCACTATGTATATTATGCTCTGCTGTATGAATATTTGTTCACTGATGCACTTTTTGTGCTTGTATAATGATATTGTAAATGACGTCACTTATGTACACATTTGTTGGTGATTAGTTCACCTCTGTTTAATCTGATTGACTGTGAACACTTGATGCTTGAAAATGCCTTTAATGATAAGGTGAAATGTTGCAATACTATGGAAGAATAAAAATCACTATTTTGGTTTATATGGAGTGCTGCTTCATCATCTGGTCATGCTGTGCTATGGTTCCTGTCTGAACCTCATCGAAGTGGTGCACCCGGTAGGTTTTTTTTATACATAGTGCTGCTCCACTCCCTTTGCGTGTCTACAATAAAAAAAAATACATATATTTTCCCATGATGGAAACTACACCCCACAACATATGAAAAACCAAATTTAAGAAGTTTGTTAACCCTTTAGGTGTTTTAAAGTGGTTAAAGCAAAATGGAGTTTTTAAGACAATACATTTATTTTGGGGGTGGGGATTAATCATTCATAATGAATTAAATGACAAAAAGCTCCATAATGTTTGATACCCAATTTCTCACGAGTGGTAACCTGCTGTATGGACACACGGCCAGGCATAGAATAAAAAGAGCACCATTCACAGCAGATTTACATTGTCAAATTGTACAGGCTATAAATGTTTTCTTTTCTAATGTAGATATGTGGGGGCTTAATTTTTTGCCACATGAGATGCACTTTTCAGGTACATCATTTTGGGGCACCTGTAGCCAATTGATGTGATTTTATTTATCCTTTCTTGGTGGAGGAAATCATAAATCCTAATTTTTGTTTTTGTTGGCCGTTCAACATGCCATAAAAAATAATATGCCACCTTTGTTCTATAGGTCGCGACGATTACAGAAATACCTAATTTATATGGCTTTTTAAAAATTTCTTCACAATTTTACTGAATAAAAACGAATTTGGAGAAAAGTGCGTTAATTTTAGCACTATATTTTACAGAAGCAATAACTTTCTTCATTTTTGGTTGACAAGTCTGGTTAAGGACTACTTTTGGCGAGAAGAGTTGTTCTTTTTAGAGGTCTTATTTTTAACAGTATAAATAAAGACTGTGTAGGTCCAAAAATGATTCTGTTTTCCTATATAGATTGTTATGGACATGGCGATACCAAATATGTGTATTTGTGTTTTTTATACTTTATTATGTGTTTGTATAGGAATGTGTAATTATAGTGGTTTATATTTTATTCATTAATTTTTTAATTATTTCATTAATGTTTAAAACTTATTTTTTCACTTTTTTACTTTATACAAGCTTGGACATGAAGAATGGCGTGCTGATGGGAGGCTTTGACCAATACCACCATGCCTTATACTCGAGTCAATACGTTTCTCCAGTATTTTGTGGTAAAATTAGGTCCCTTGGCTATAACTCGGGTTGGCTAATACTTGAGTATACACTCACCGGCCACTTTATTAGGTACACCTGTCCAACTGCTCGTTAACACTTAATTTCTAATCAGCCAATCACATGGCAGCAACTCCGTGCATTTAGGCATTTAGACATGTGACGACAATATCCTGCAGTTCAAACCGAGCATCAGTATGGGGAAGAAAGGCTGAGTGAGTGCCTTTCAACGTGCATGGTTGGTGGGGCCCGAAGGGCTGGTCTGAGTGTTCAGAAAACTGCTGATATACTGGGATTGTCATGCACAACCATCTCTAGGGTTTAAGAGAAATGGTCTGAAAAAGAAAAAACATCAGTGAGCAGCAGTTCTGTGGCGGAAGATGCCTGTTTGATGCCAGGGTCAGAGGAGAATGGGCCGAACTGGTTTGAGCTGATAGAAAGGCAACAGTGAATAAATCGACCACCCGTACAACAAGGGAGGCAAGAAAGAGCATTCTGAATGACACAAGTAACATCGAACTTTTGAGGAAGAGGGCTACAGCAGCAGAAGCCCACACCAGGTGCCATCCTTTAGCTAAAGACAGGAGGAGGTACAATTTGCACAAGCTCATCGACAGTGGACAGTTAGAAGATTGGAAAAAATGTTGCCTGGTCTGATGAGTCTCGATTCTGCTGCCACATTCGGATGGTAGGTTCAGACTTTTGCATCACAACATGAAAGCCATGGATCCATACTGCATTGTATCAAGGTCAGGGCTGGTGGTGGTGGTGTTAATGCTGTGGGGAATATTTTCGTGGCACGTCTTTGGGTCCCTTGGTACATGAGCTCGGTGCACGCCACAGCCTCCTGAGTATTGTGCTGACCATGTCCATCCATTTATGGACAACAATGTACCCAACATCTATGGCTACTTTCAGCAGGATAACGCGCAAGTGCATAATGCTGGAATCATCTCAGAGGTTTCTTTGAAACAGACAATGAGTTCACTGTACTCAGTATGGCCTCCACAGTCACAGATCTAAATCCATAGAGAATCTTGGGGATGTGGTGGAACAGGAGATTCACATGTTCCATGGATGTTGCAGCCGACAAATTGCGGCAAATGTGTGATGCCATCAGTCAATATAGACCAAAGCTTGAGGAATGCTTCCAGCATCTGTTGAATCTAGGCCACGAAAGAATTGAGGCAGTTCTGAAGGCAAGGGGGTCCACCCCATTACTTAGCATGGTGTACACTAATAAAGTGGACGGTGAGTGTATATGGTGCCTTTAGGGTTAATTTTTAAAGCAATGACTGTATTAAGGAATTACTGGATGGTCCCAACTCTGGGCAATTTATAAAATTATTTTAAAGGTTGCTGGTACTGTATGTCCACAAAAGCTACTTTATAATACTATGAGATACTCGGAGAGGATGGGTACAAACTTCGTAGAGGTTTTGGTATTTACATGAGAATTTGTACCTTTTATTAAAACCCACATTCATTTAGCCAAAAAAAAAAATTGAATGTCAAATGCACAAGATTTTGTTTTTAACACCTGTAAAACAAGAAAGGATAATAAACTTATAAAAGTTGGTTTACGTACGGGAGGGGGGTAGTTTCTAAAATGGGTAATTTATGGGATTTTACTTATTATTTAGACCCTCTCAGAGGACTTGAACTTGAGCATGTCCTTCAAACGATGATTTAGCGTTTTTTATGAAAATTTGAAAAATCCCCCCTAAAGTTCAACGGCCCCATAACACCCTACAAAATGAGAGGATGCATAAAAAAAACATGTCCACATAAAGTAGTACATTCGGTGAATGTTAGTTATATAAGGTTGTTTGCTTGTTATGACTAGGGTGGAAAAAGTAGAACATTTAAAATTTCAAAAAATCGAGAAATTTTCACCAAATATCTGTATTCTCATAAATTAAACGCAAAACATACCACCCATTTTTCAACTAACATAAGTTACAAAGGTCTAGAGAAAAAACTTTCAAAATCTCATTGCCATATGTGGCAATGGAAAAGTGGCTTCGGCGGGAAGGGGTTAAAATTAAGATATGTTCATGCTTAGTGCAGCCACAGAAGTTCTCAAGGTTGTTTTCTTAATCAGGCATAAGATCAAAGGTAGGTTTTCTTTCAGAGGCTCAATGGGGTATGAATCTTCTCGAAGCCTTGATCAGCATTACTTTTCCGGTGACCACCTCCTGATTTCTGTCGCGTCAATGCGCCACAATCCGAGCCCATGCACCAAAATAGGCGCAAATCGGGAAATATTCGGGACCTAGTAAATGAGCCCCATTGGGTCTCGCCTGATATTCCAAAGTCGCGTACAGGCTCTAGTATGCAAGGCAAACTGATGATAGAATGGCAGGAATTGAGTGCAGGGCTCATATAAGTCCAGGTCTTATGGAAAGATCTCCAAGCAGGGCAGATGCCAGCAGTGAACCAACAGGCTGTTTTTTACCGGCTGATGAAGTTGTAGTGTGGCAAACTCTAACAGCCCAAACCATAGGATGGAGTATACTAGTTAAATTAATGCTTCATATTTGAAACCTTATTTAGTGTAAAGTTTAAAAAAAGAATAAAAAACAATTTAAAATAATGTAAATCTGGGGGCGTGGATACCTATCAGTCCTAGCCAGACAAACATTTTTGGAGCGAGAGATCCCTATAATCATACCTCATCTGAATTAACTGAAAAACAGCCCATGCACCGCACCATCGTGCCATGGGGGTTCCAATGGCTGGCTACGCTTTCTCGGGGGTTCCAAGCAAACCCAAATGGCTGTACTGGGCTGGAGGTCCGCTGGAAATCCTCTGCTGCCGTCTGGAGGCCAAGACCACGCTAGATGCCCTCCTTACAGTTCTGTGTGGTCCCACCTCCACATCTACGGGACCATTGGCACACTTTGGGTCCATTACTGGACGTCTAGGTTGCAGCCTACATCGGCTTTTTTGAATCCCGCCTCGTGTGAAGTGGCACCAGCACAGACACTACCGGTTGCCACGCTAGTAAGAAATAGTGGGTGTTTTCGTGAAGTAAGACATACCCGAAAGTAAAGACATAGGTAGAGCTGAGGGGAGCCGGGCGGCTGCAGCCTCATTTATGTCACTGCTGTAGCTCCTGGCCGATAGAAGATTATGTGACCGGAAGATCAGCTACGCCGTGCAGCTCGATCAACATGAGGAGAGAGGAGACAGGGCTGCACAGTGTGAGTCTGCAGCATGGCGCCGAGGGAGTAGCTTCAGCTGTGTGCTGCTGCCGTCTGTGTTACTAAGAAGCTCATCACCCCCTGTGTAGCTGCTAAAAATGCCCTAATAGTCGGAACCTGGAGGGGGGCCGAAGGGGAGCACAGTCAGCCCTGGACCAGCCTCTACTCAGCCTTGCAGTCAGTGACACTGAAAAGTATGTATGGTATGTTAGTGGTATGTAGGTGGATGCCTGATCTATATTTGAACCATTGTTGGATGTTTAGTCAAATGTATGAAGGTAGTGTGGTCGTTTGTTGGCGTTGCACAGTCTATGGTTGTGTTAAAACACAATCCCCCCTCTGCAATGTATAATGCCCTACTCAACAATGTATAACCTCCCACACTGTATAATGACCCCCCCTACAATGTATAACCTCCCACACTGTAATGCCCCACTATTACCACTGTATAACGCCCCCCCTACCACTTTATAACCTCCACACGGTATAATTGCCCCCCCCTTACATGTATAATGCCCCCCCTTACACTGTATAAACTTACCACACAGTTAATGGACCCCCCGTACAGGTATAAACTCCCACACTGTATAATGACCCACCCTTACAATTGGGATAATGGCCCCCCCTACACTGTATAACCTCCCCACGGTTAATGCCCCCCTTACACTTATAATGCACCCCTACACTGTATAACCTCTCAACACTGTATAATGCCCCCCCTACACTGTATAACCTCCACATGTTAATTCACCCCCTACACTGTAGAACCTCCCACACTGATCATGCCCCCCTTACACTGTATAACTCCCACACTGTATAATGACCCCCCCTTACCACTGATAACCTCCCACAATGATAATGGCCCCCCCATTACACGGTAAACAACCTCCCACCTGTCTCAATGCACCCCCACCTTACCATGTATAACACTACCACACTGTATAAATGCCCCCCCCCCCCTCACATGTATAACCAACACCCATTACACTGTATATTCGTGGCACTTGCTTTTATAAACAACTGTTTGGTGGTGATACCATACTGTCACCTGTTAATAAATGAATTTTATGGTTAATATCAAATTGTCAAATTTTTTTCCAATATAAGATACCCGAAAGAAGACATAGTGGGCTTTTGGGGGTAAAAGATGTAAGACAATGTCTACTTTCGGGGGAACACCGGTATCGCCAGAGCCCGAAGAGGGAATATCACGTGGGTACGTATAGGCCATTCTGGTCCCTAACAACACCCGATAAGACACTGTGGCTCTATAAAGCCGGATCACTGCCCAAGAGTTCCTGGCATTACAGCACCGTGGCCTGCTAGACCTCAAAAGCCCAGACTTGATTTTTTTATGCCTTGCCAAGCAGGTCGGTACAGGAATGTTAACCGTGGCTGAGCTCTGCTTTGCCTCTAGTCAGGGCAGGGCCACTACATGGGATTATTGGGAGTCAGCCTTTTGGAAACTTGCCCCAACTAGAGATCACCACTGGTATTCTGTAAAAAAAAGGCCAGAGTCGTATTCAAAGGGATCACACTTCTCCCTGTTGCCACCCCGTAATACACAACAGGGTTAGGGGTGAGGTGGTAGGATTCAATGCTCAGGACCCTTTGCTATTTACTGTACCCATCATCCTTGCGTACGGTGGCGCCACATCCCTATTGTCCTACATGCTAACTTTGGCTGAAGGTGACGTTGCTATCATGGGGGCTCTTTGATTTCTTCAGTGAAGGGGGATACACAGCCACCTGAGGGTGATAGCTGATATGAATCCAGGTCCTTCATTACGGCAGCAGCCACACGTCACGAGCCGCATACAGACTCCCTACTGCCACCCTCCATAGCCTTCACCCACAACGACGTAACTTGTCACCGCTCACCCCCACCCATGTTGGATAGTACTCCTGAATGTATCTGGCGTTTTACACACGGGCTCTTTTTGGCGGTGCTCTGCAGCATCCACTAAATAACGCCCGTAATTTAAGCCATTTCGGTTTTGTGTTCGGTCAACCGATGACTTGTTTGTCAAAACCCCCGGGCAACCTACACTCATAAGCATACACCACCAAAAACATGTACCTGACTCTCCTGCACAGATGGCACTCTGCATCAGCAGCTAATTGCTTAAATCTGTGGTGCCTTTAGAGTCCTGACTGTTTGAAAGATCCAGGCCATGTTTCATCCGCGGAAATCCGGCCTGCTGTTCAAAATCTATCAAAGATTCCTGACTGGGCAAAGAACAAAACTGATCTTGAACAAAGATGACAATATGGGATTCTTCTACAATTGAGGAACTTAAATGATTATCCTGCAAACACAAATGGGAGCTGCTAGAAGCAAAATGTGAGGACCAAGAGAATCCTAATCGTAGGGGCACTCTTAGATAAGAGGCCTCCCGGAGCCCCTCTACAATTTACATGGGATGCCCTTAATCTCTTTGCTGCTCCCCTGCCTCATGTTGCGATAAATGACCTCCAAACGAACCGCATGCATCAACAGGGCCCAATCACAAAGCCATAAAAACCTTTCTTCCAAAAGTGTTGTTATCGTGTTTATTTGACAACAAACCTCCATTATTTCACCTATCTTAGGGCGTTCTTACTCACTATTCTTTATGTAAGCAAGAAAGAGGTATGAGGGTTCTTCTTTAAGTGACTTTTGCATATCATGAGCTGGGTTATGGATATATAGTTGTTCATTGGGTTACCATTGTGTAAAGGAGCATACAATGAATAGCTTAGGTTGTGTACGCTCAGTGCAATTTCTGGAAAAAATTGTTTGGTGGCCCTGTGGATTTAACACATTCCCTTTGTGCAATATTTTGGGAAGATCAGATGTGGGTATGTATAATCTCCTACATCGTGATGTTTTAGGACAGTATATTTCTGTATATAAGTGTTCGGGATTTGTACATAATTTTAGAGGAATTTTCATTCCATGCAAATATTTGCATATAGTGCTGTTTGCTGCAAAGTTGCCATGAAGGTGGTGTGTGTATGAATTTAAAAAGTATTGGTTTACATGGTGATTTCCGGAAAAGCTTTTTATTTTGTGGGTTAATATTTTAAAACACATTGTGGATAGCAACCAAACATGGCAGGTTGTTGTCTAGCCTTTTTGGGAGTGTAAATTCTTGATGTTTGTGTATCGTGATATATATATATATGATATATATAGATATATATTACATATATCATATATATATATATATAAATCTGCTCACTTGTGTTTTTTTTAAATCCTATTTGTGAGTAGTAAACCCACGGTGATGTGGTTTTTATGTAAGAACAAGTTAAGGTATCAAGGCATTTTCAATTGCCTTTAAATAATCTTCCTTGTCACAAAGTTTACTGAGAGTGGTAGGGCTGTAAACTATTAATGAAGGCAAATGCATCTTGGTTGTCTGAGTTCAAAATTATATAGGTTAGGGGCCTTTTACTTTTTAATCTGTTTTTATTGCTATATTTTGCAAAGTTGGACTGGCTAAAATGTTGTAGCTGAAAGTAGTTAGTTATTTCAGTTTTAGGGATATTATGGAGATTTATCTGTGGAACATCTCAATATGAGGAATTTGTGAATGTAACATGTCATATTAATTTAGGCGAGGTGAAGTTAAATATTTTTGGCTTGGAGCACATTTTTCCATCAAGTCCAATTTTAAGTATTTTTTATAAACTGTTTCAGTTGAATAAAAATTGGATGAAGGTGCCTATGTCTATAAACTCTTTAATGAAATTTGAACCCAGGGCAAGTAGTGCTTTCAGAAAATATGGATCTGTTACAGTTACTTAAATTCCTTTTTGGGGTAAGTTCGGTTTTATTTGTAGTCATCAAAAAAATTACTACCAGAAAGCCTGGAGGGCAAGGGTTAATACCCTTGGTTAAATCCCGGTGAAGATGATTCTCATCTATCGTCCTAGTGATCCTCTCCTATAAATCTGATAATTTATATACTCACGTTTTCTCTATCTATTTATTAATCAATCTTCTAGTCTGCTTCTCTGTATTTATTCTCATATCTATCTACGGGAGATATCATCTACTTATGTATGCATCTAGAAACTTCGATCATTCTTCATTATTTATCTTTATCAGAGAGAATATGGTCTTTATTGATATAGCACCACAGGGCTTCATGCACCACATATCAATGTTGGTTTATGTGTCGGCATCGGGCCCGAGAAGCACCTGAAGCAGGAAGAAGACGAAGAAGAGCAAGAGCAGTGAGTACTTGTCAGTGCTATCAAGCTCAAGGTTTGTTTTGCTTTTTTTTTTCCTGGGGGGCCTACGTGGTTTCAGGAGCCAGACGAACAAGTCCATCCTCAGTATAGTATAGGGGATTATATATATATATATATATCACCTGTCAGTTCCCAATGTCGTGTGAATGTTTCACTTTCAATAAGAAAAATAGCCTCATTTATAAAAATCTTTATAGGTAAAACACTACATCAACATTCGGTAAATGTTATCTACAATATATATGTTTTTATTTTTATTCTTGAAAGCTTACAGATACAAGGATGTAGAGAAAAAGGAACAATGTCAGGGCCTTGGTGACAACAGCATGTCTATGCAGACTCTGCTTGTGTAGATCAGTGAGTGCAGTGATTATTTATATACAAAGGGGGGAGGAGGGGAGGAGATCAGAAAAAAGTATTTGTTGTCGCGCTGAGGTTGAGGCCAGAGGGAGGAGGCCACCTGCAAAGCTTTATGGGGGAACTTGCAGTAAATGCCTATGTCAGTGATGTGCAGCACCTTTAGGCAGTTTAACAATGTGGCTGATAACCAGAATCAATTCTTTTATAAACACCTTAAGAAATTTAGAAACACATTTTTCAAATCTGCCCTGTAGTACTATAAAGTGGTCTATCGCTTTAACATATCCAGGGGTGTCTGATACACATTGCAATTCAAATTATGAAAATGTTTTCTCATGACACATTGAACTCAAATTATTTAAAAAATTTTGGCGATATTTTTTATGTTGAGTATGAAAAAACCGAAACCGGAAAAAACATTTGAAAAGATTCCCTTTGTTCAAAGTTCAAATTCTCTAACTTTACAAGCATCCACCCCTAGTTTAATTTACAACGGGTGGGTTTGGCATGGGTTTTAAGAGAGATGAGCGAGTAATACTGTCCGAGTGATGCTCGTTCGAGTATCCTAGGTACTCGAGACGGAGAGTTGCTCGGACGAGTTATTTGACACTGCTAGAGAGCGCGCATTTAAGTAAAAAAAAACACAGTTGTGAAGAAAAATGAAGAATAGAATGAAAAACAGTGAAACCAGTGACACACAGGATTATGTAAGTGAAAAACACAGTGAAGCACACAGTGAAGAATAGATTACAGAGTTCGGCACTCAGGCTTAATTGTCGGCAGCTACGAGCGAACGGTGCGAAAAAAAACTAGTATGTGAAGAAGAACAATATCGCTGTGTGAAGAGAACAGCGACATGGGTGGCAAGCGGCCACACGGAGACATAAGGAGCGGCCATCGGAGACATCGGGGCAGGAGACAGACCATCGAGGGGCACGGAGAACTCGGGGACGGGAGACATCGAGGGGCACGGAGACATCGAGGGCACGGAGAAATACGCGGGGCCCGGGAGACATTCGAGGGGACGGAAGACATCGATGGGCACGGAGACATTCGAGCGGGCACGGAGACATCCGGGCACGGAGACATCGAGGGGCACGGGAGCATCGAGGGGCAAGGGGAGACATCGAGGGGCACGGAGACATCGAGGGGCACGGGAGACATGAGGGGAACGGTAGCACACGAGGGAACGGGAGCATCGAGGGAGGGGGGCACGGGGAGACCATCGAGGGGCACGGAGACATAGAGGGGCACGGAGACATCGAGGGGCACGGGAGACACGAGGGGCACGGAGAACATAGGGGGCTACGGCGGGAAATCGAGGGGCACGGGGACATCGAGGGGCAACGGAGACATCGGGGGCACGGAGACATCGAGGGGAACGGAGACCATCGATGGGGCAGGAGACCTGAGGGGCACGGAGACATCGAGGGGCACGGAGACATCGAGGGGCAGGAGACATCGAGGGGCACGGAGGACATCGAGGGCACGGAGAATCGGGGGGAGGACTCAGTGGAAGAAGAGGCGCGGATCCCGGGAACCAGCGTATCTCCCGCAAGTAAGCAGATGGCAGAACATATGCAATCTATTTTCACTGTGTTTTTCAATTAAATATCCTGGGTCACTGTTTTATTATATTCTTCACGTTTCTCACATTGTTAACTGTCGGGAGTAATATACGCGCGGAACAGGAAGAATAGATTGCAGATGTTTGCATAACATCTGTAACTTAATCAGAAACATTCTTTTTCAATGAATTTAACACATTTTATTCCCGAACCATGGTCCCTGTGAAACAATGCTCGAGTTCTCCCATTGATTTCAATGGGGCCTCGTTATCGAGACGAGCAAAAAACTGACACATCTGGAAAAGTTCGGTCTCGAATAACGAGACTCGAGCATTTTAGTGCTCGCTCATTCTAGTTGTTTAAAGGGCATCTACTTATTATCTAGAAAGTAACGCTACACTTTGGGTGCGATTTTTACTTGCGATTTTGGAAATTTTTGAAATACAAAACCGAACTTTCTTTAGAGGCTCCTGCCAACTTTCAATGGACTGTAAGAGGTCAAAGAATAAAAAAAAATACACACGACCAGATGATGAGCAGCACTCCGTACTAAGCCAAAGTAGTGATTTTTATTCCACCATAAGCATTGCAATGTTCACCTATCATTAAAGGACCTTTTCAAGCATCAATTGTTCACCGTCAATCAGGATTAAGTAGAGGGGAACCTAATCACAACATATGTGTACATAGTGAGTCATTAATATCATTATTACAAGAACAAAACCGCGCGATCAGTGAAACAACATCTCATAAAGCAGAGCATAATATAACATAGTGACAATAAGACCGTTAAAAATTGAATAAATTGTCTAAGGGACTCACGCGTCTACATCGTAGCACTTGAGCCAATAATATGGGTAAACAGAAGGGAACAGATTCCCTCGTCCATGTCTATCGTGGACAAAGTTCTAAGTGCATATAAAAACTTAAAACAGAGACATTACGTGTAGCGTTCAAGAGGGTAAAGCCATATTTTTTTCAGTTTGTAGCCAAAAAAAGTCTTTATATAAGACGGTCCGGTTGAAATGAAAAAAACACATTCACAGAAGCATTAAGGAAAAGTCTATAGAGCGCCATCTTAGAGAAGCATCTCTGTTACAGATAGAAGCAAAAGAAGGACAGCGACTATCCCCTGGAACTCACAAGGGACAGATCGGGATATTGCTGAGTGGTCCAAAAGGTAAGCCGGTAATGTCAAGCACACAAAACTCTTGTTGCCTATTGGTCAAAAGCTATGGCTGTGACTCGAAGACTTCAAAACCAAGTTCCTCGGGATCGATGCCACCTTAATGTGGGTCGCTCGCTCAAAAATCACCCGACTATCCTAAGGCTACCGTATCGAGGGGAGAGTTCATAGTATTGTCCCCTTTTCCGTCAGCTGATGCCTGCAAAAACAATAGAAACGCGCATAAGCAAGGTTACATCACAAGTCTAAGACATTTGTCTATATGTCAATATCTCATAAATGTACTGTTATGTAGTAGGCCAATTCGTCACATTTAAAGAAGCGACAGTGATCAAAAAGTGTTAGGGGAATAGGCATAAAGTATATCCACTACAGAAAGACATAAGAGGGAGTTCCCCTATTGAGGCCAGAGGGACTTCAGAGATCCGAGCCTATGGATCACAGGAACTTCTCTGCGTTTCGCATCCAATTCCCTTTACCCCTAATTAAGCGGTGGTGTAAATCGTATATAATGGTAAAATTGTTAAATCTTCCCAATTTGCTCACTCGTGTTTACACAATAGGAGATGGAGCAAGGGTACAATGTACGACGTATGTTAGCGTCCCTTATACACTTTAGTTATAATTTTAATTGGTCTTATTGTCACTATGTTATTAGGCTCTGCTGTATGAATATTTATTCACTGATGCACTTTTTGTACTTGTATAATGATATGTAAATGACGTCACTTAGATGTACACATAACAATTTGGATAAGTTCACCTTATTTAATCTGTATTGACTGTACTGTTTCATCATACGGTAGAGCAGTGCATCGGTTCCGTCTGAACTCATCGAAGCTGTGACATGGTTGTGTTTTTTATACATCCAGTGCTGCCTCCATTCCTTGGTGTCTACAGTATTTGACTAAGAAGCGTTGCACGTGTTTTCCTGAACTATGGCAATCAAACTACCACACCACAAATCTCTTCTCGATTATACAGAGGAGATGTGAACGTAAGATCGTTAAGGGGAATCATACGGGGGGATGGCACATTTGTGAGACCAGTCCAGGCAAACGTGGATCTGAAACGTAAGTTTGAATATCTTCCAGAAGACGCATCAATATTGAACTACACCTAGCTTTGTTATGCAGTATGTATAACACACTAGGTTTGGAGTCTATCTAACAATATGCCCTGGACATATTTATTAAAATGAAATTGATACAATCTTGATTAAGAATCAGGGCCAACAGAATTAATATGATTCTGAGATTGGAACTACGAGCTTATGAAGAGACTGAATTCAAAAACTATAAGCAGAAAACAGCAATCTGTTTTAATATGAAATTCATAAAGAACAAGAAGAAATTAAAGACATAAGTGTCAGGGATTAATAAAGAGACTCATGAGAATCGAGACGGATCTTTACACATGGAGACAGATGGAGCTAGCAAAATACTATTAGAACATAAGAGATTTGAAACAAAAACACAACAAAACACAATACGTCGTTCATACACGGACTACAAGGATTTTTTTTACAATTTTCCCTCCGGACACACCAGATCCAACAGGACTCCAAGAGGAAGACGGGGGGGACATAACATAATACGACACTCAAAAACCACAGAAGTTGTCAACGAGTGTTGAGACATCACAAGAAGAAGTGATGAAAGATTCGTCCCGTGGTAAATTATCATATGTACTCTGTCACTGTGAACTATGTTTTAGTAGGGAGTCAGATTGTCCAGCCACTTTCACTGAATGCATGGAATCTGGACATTGAAATTGAATTCTTTTTTCGACTCAATAAGGTTGAAAAAAGTGGTTTGTGGAAAAACCGGAAATCTACGGGTGATGTTGTCCTAAAACATCTAAGCACCTTATGACTTCAGGGTTGGGACTGTGATTTGCGCTGAAGGCAATTTTGTCCAACCACTAGTTATCTCTGGTAGAGATCCTTATTACTGACAGTCAAGGGAGGGATACTTAAATTATATAGGGAATCTGTATCTGCTCATACACATCGTAAATAACTTTACTCTGATGAGAGAAAGGTCTGGAGGGATCTGTCCATAAGGCAGGTTCACTATCAACCCTGTGTAGGTGGATCGCGTTTAGGACCGTTCAAATTTTAGGATGAGTCTATAGGACAATTAAAAGATGAGCTTGTGATATAAAAAAAGGTTGAATGTGGACTCACACAGATTGTTCCTCAGAGATTGAAGCCGTTCTTTAGATACCGCTTTTGCATTGGATTGCAATGATAAAGACTGCCATGATTTTTTGTTTGCCTGGTTTACTCTAAAGTACGGGTTATTGCTATGTTTACCAAAGATACACAAAAATAGGACATCTCCAGCTCAGGTAGCCCATTAGTATCGGGTTAGGAATTCTTGTTTAGCCCTAGGCCACGCGATTATTTTGGACAAAATGCTGTACCGTTTCGCAGTCGGTGCGAAATCAATATTAAAGATCCACAGATTTGTTTGAATAGGGATTCCAAAATGTAGTTTTCCCAAGGGGGCCCCTTCTTATGTCCTTTGACATGACAAGTTTCGTATACGTCTATTGATCATGACCGGGGGCGTTAGCCGTGATTGGTAAAGCTCCTACATGCGGGTAGTTAGTAACACTATACAAAAGTGGTAAGGAGTTTGTTTGAACACTGACTGAAATATTTCTTACTCAATGATTTTTCAGTTACAACGATGAATTTTTGTCCGCCCCCCCAAATACGCGCGGAACGGCTCTGGGGTCAAATGTGGCCCCAGACACTATGCCAAATATGTAAGTGAGCAATTTTTCTTCGCAGGAGGACTTTCCGTCTATGGTCCCACATTTCCAGATGGTACTGGAATGGTGGGACGCATGACATCATGATGATGTCTCACATAATGGGTAGGGGACAGTCATTCAGTTGTGCATGCATTAATTTTGATCAATAAACATTGACACCTGACGATCAAATTTACAATGTAGGTGTCTCCTGTCCAACTTCAATTTTTTATATAATGTAATTACAGTTGTATGACATGCACTGAGAATGATTCTATGTGAACCAACAGATTCCGAAAACGACAAGACTACAATATGAAGAGTAACACTCCGAAACATGATACGTTCTTTACCTGTAGTCAGGATGTCAGGAAGTTAAATCGTATGTGGTGATGAGGACAAAACAATCAAGTACTCCTCCTTATTGGGTAAGACAATAGTCAAAGGGAGTTACCACCAAGCAATTGTCACTGCTGAACAAATGCGATAAAAGTACACATCCTTGATCAGAACCACTCTGTTCTCATAAGCCGGACAACAAGTCTGATACCCGCTATATACCATGATATCCCTTACCCGCACACAGTCAGAAGGTGGCGATCAATCACACGGATCACTCGAATTGGGAATCCTTAGAACATTTTCAAGGATATTCCCTAATTTTCAACATCACTCCCCTCTATTTCATATAAACGACCTGGCAATAACATTAAGGAATCAACTGGTGAAGACACAGCAACGTATCTAAGGATGACTGATAGACAAAACAAGCCGCACCAAGGGGAGTTACCAGTATGGCCTGTGTAATTCCATGATCCACAGTGTGTGAGACATTTATCATCCTTGTCAACTAGGTAACTCTTACAAGTCAATTCTTTGCTCACGGGACATAGTGCACTATGTAATTATGTGTTACAGTTTGTCTGTGCGAAGTTACTTATGGGGTTTGAGACTTAGTGATTACGGACACACGGCATGTATGACTGACGTGTTTAAAAATCAACAAATCCAGTAGACGTAACCAAATAAAATAGAACTTGCCGGTGCACGCATGTTCTCCAAGCTGGACCAGTGCAAATGGAAAGATTTAAAATTACCTTATAGACAGGATTCCACCTTAAAGGACGGAGGGGTAATAGGGAATTGACTGCTGAAACGTCAACAGAAGTGTCCCCCCCCCAGTGCGCTACATAGGCATATGGAGATCCTCTGAAGTCTCCTCTGGACTCTATAGGGAAACTCCCTCTTAACGTCTTTCTATAGTGAATCGTTAAGCGCTATTCCATAACAAGTTTGATCTCTGTCGCTTTCTTTCAAAATTAGTGGACAAATTGTCCTAATGAACATTACATTACATTTATGAAATATTGACCATTCATAGACTGTAACGAAATGGTCTTAGACTGTTGGCAGTAACCTTTGCTTAAGCGCTTTTCGCTTTTTTTGTCTTTTTTGGGGACAGGCATCCATCTTGACACAGGGAAAAAAGGGGACAATGACTTAGTGACTCTCCCTCATACAGTAGCTTTGATAAGTCGAGGTGCTCATTTATGCACAAGGGCGTATCCACATTCGAGGTTGACTCGATCCGGATGGGAACTGGTTGGATTGAAGTCGTCGCGTCACAGACATAGACATTTGGCCAATAGGCAAAAAAGAGGTTCTCTGTAGCTTGACATTACGCAGCTTACCGTGGACCACTCAGCTAACTATGCCCGATCTGTTCCTTTGTGGAAGTTCACCAAAATACGGGGATAGTCGATGTCCTCTTTTGCTGTCTAGCTTCTAACTTGATTACATGGGCAATGTTCCTCTTAAGATGGATTGATTCTAGAGACTTTTCCTTGAATGCGCATGTCTCGTTTTTTTTCACCGGAGCAAGTTTTATACTAGACCGACGGAAAAGCGTGAACCTTTTTTTGGCTATGCAGAAAGAAAAATTATGGCTTTACCCACTTGCAGCACTTAGATGTCGATTACAATAGTTTTTTATATGCAACTTAGCACTTTGTCCAGTCGAACACAGGACTAGGGAATCTGTTCCTGTCTGTTTACCATCGGAGGTGGAGCAAGGGCTACGATTGTAGCGCTAGTGAGTCCCTATACACTTTATTCTAATTTTTAAATTCCTATTGGATTTGTATTGTACTATGTATATTATGCTCTTGCTGTGATGAATATTTGTCACTGATGACACCTTTTTGGCTTGTATAATGATTATTGAAATGACGGCATCTTATTACAGATCGGTTGGTGATTAGTCACCTCTGTTAATCTGATTGACTGGAACACTTGCATGTTGAACAAATTGCTTTACTATGATAAGGTGAGAATGTTGCAATATATCGGAGAATAAAAAATGCAATATTTGGACTTTGTATGGAGTGCTGCTGGTACATCATGGTATGCTGTTGCTTGGATGTTCCTGTCTTAACACTCATCGACAGTGTTGCACTCGGTAGGTTTTTTTAACATCGTGCTGATACCACTCCCTTTGCGTTTGCTCTACAATAAAAAAGAAATACATATAGATTTTCCCCATGATGGAAAAACACACCACATACAATCCGAAAATAACCAAATTTAAGAAGTTAGGTATCACTTTCTAGGTGTTTAAAGTGGTTAAAGCAAAAGATATCGAGTTTTTAAGACAATACATTCTATTTTGCGAGAGGGTGGGGGATTATTGCTTCATAATGATCTTAAACTGACAAAAGCTCCATAGATGTATTGTACCCAATTATCTCCGAAGTGCTGGAACCTGTGTATGGACACACGACCCAGGCTAGCATAAAAAGAGACACCATTCAAGCAGAGTTTAACTGTCCAATTGTAAAGGCTTATAAAATGTTCTTTTTTAATGTAGATATTGTGGGGGCTTAATTTTTTGCCAATGAGATTGCATTTACTAGGTACATACATTTTGGGGCACAGCTGTAGCCAATGATGTGATTTTTTATTCTTTTCTTGGTGCGGAGGCGAAATATATAAATCCTCAGATTTGTTTTTTTGTTGGACCGTTCAACATCAGCCATAAAAAATAATATGACCACCTGTTTATAGGTCGCCGGATCGGATTGACAGAAATACCTAATTTCATATGCGTTAAATACTTGCTGCACATTTTTACGGAATAAAAACGAATTTGTGAGGAAACAGTGCCGTAATTTGAGCACTATATTTTACAGAAGCAATAAACTTCTGCATTTGATTTGACAAGTCTGGTTAAATCCCTTAACGACTTGCCTTTTTAGTTTTTTCAATTCATTTTTCACTCACCAACTTCAAAAATATATAATTTTTATTTTTTCCACATAAAGAGCTGTGTTATGGCTGATTTTCTGCGTAACAAATTGCCACTCATAGTGACGGTATTTTTTAATCTTTCTATGGCGTGTACTGGGGGGGAAGCAAGGAAAAAAAATTTCCAAATGGCAGTGGAAAATGGTGAAAAAACCACATTTGTGCACGTTTTTGTGGCTGGATGTTACGCTTCACTCTGTAGTCCAAAGACATGTCTACTTTGTCGGTGGGTCAGTACGATCACGTGGGGTACCAATTTGTAAGGTTATATGTTTTAATACATTTAAAAAAAATGAAAAACATCTGTACAAAATATTTTTTTTGTTTGCCATATTCTGGGGACATAACTTTTTCATACTTTGGTGTACGGAGTGTGGGATAGTGTAATTTTTTGCGAATTTGATTGCTTGTGTCATTACTATAATTTTTGGGACTGTGCGACCTTGTGATCACTTTTTATATTTTTAAATATTTTTCCAAAATGGCAAAAAATGCCATTTTCGACTTTGGACGCTTATTTTCCGTTACGGGGTAAACGTTAGTGAAAAACATTATCCAATTTTGATAGATGGGCATTTTCGGACGGCGGCGTACCTAATGAGTTTATGATTTTCTGTTTATTCTTTTATATCAGTTCGAGGGACGGGGGGGGTGATGTGAATTTTTAGGTTTTTATTATTAATTTTTTTTTTTAAACTTTTTTTATTTTACTTTTACATTTTTCAGACTCCCTAGGGTACGCTAACCTAGGTAGTCTGCTCGATCCTATAATATACTCCTATACAGTTCTGCCGTCTATGGGGATTTATCAACATGCCTTACAATGTGCAATTCGCCCATTGTAATGCATGGGCGTAAAACGAAGTAGCCTCGGGTATCGGAAACCCCGAGGTTACAGGGCGCCAGATCGCTGCTCCCCGTGACGTCATGGGAGCAGCGATCCACGCAACGATGGCAGCATTGCCGGCGGCGATCGAGTGAAAAAACCCGCGATAGGTGCTAGCACCGATCGCGGGGGTTACCGGAAGCCTTTGCTGCAATATGCAGCAAAACTACCGGCTATGGAGAGGGCTTCGGCCCCGTGAGCCCTCCATGCACCGGGACCGGCGTCGGAAAGGGGTTAAGGGACTACTTTTGGCAGAAGAGTTGTTCTTTTTAGAGGTCTTATTTTAACAGTAAAATAACGACTGGTAGGTCCAAAAATGATTATGTTTCCATAAGATTATGGAATGGCGATACCAAATATGTGTATTTGGTTTTTTATTTACTTTATATTATGTGTACTTATAGTGGTTTGTATATTTTATTCATGTAATTTTTAATAATTTATTAATATTTAAAACTTATGTTTTTCACTTTTTTACTTTATACCGCTGGCCATGAGCCCAGTGTGCTTGTTGATCGCTGATTCAAGTCCAAGGACACTGCACTTCAATACTTATGTATTGCAGTGAATGAAACTATCTGAGCATGTGGCGGATGCGCAGGCAGTTACAGTCAAGACCCCTGAAGCGATCTACTGACAGGAGACATTAAACTAACCGGCTAAGTTATTAGGTACACCATGATAGTAACGGGTTGGACCCCTTTTGCCTCAGACGCCTCGAGTTCTTGTGGCATAGATCAACAAGGTGCTGGTGGCGATGTTATTCCTCAGAGATTTGGTCCATACGACATGATTGGGATCACAACCAGTTGCCGCTGTGATTTGTCGGCCCTGCACATCCATGATTGCGAATCTTCGTTCCACCACATCCAAGATGCTCATTGGATTGAGATCTGGTGACCGTGGAGGACATTTGAATACCGTGAACTCATTTAATTGTTCACGAAACAGATTCCAGCTTTATGACCTGGCGCATTATAGGCTGAAAAAAAAAGTAGCCATGAGATGTGGGTAACAGTGTGGTCATTAAAGGAGGGACAGGTCAGCAACAGTACTCAGGTAGCTGTGGCATTGCAAATGATGCTCAATTGGTACCAAGGTGCCCAAAGAGTGCCACGGAAAAGAAACTACTTCCCCACACCATGACACCACCCCCACCAGCCTGATGAAACCGTTGATACAAGGCAGAGGATCCAGCTTTCATGTTGTTGACGCCACAAATTCTTACCTACCACCGAAGTTGTCGCAGCCAGAAATCGAGACTCATCAGACCAGGCAAGTTTTTCCAATTTCTAATGTCCAATTTCGATGAGTTGAGCTTGTGCAAATTGTAGCCCTCAGTTTCCTGTTCTTAGCGGAAAGGACTGGCACCCGGTGTTGTCTTTCTCCTGCTGTGCCCATCTGCCTCAAAGTTCGACCATACTGTGTTTCAGAGAGCCTCTTCTGCTACCTTGGTTTGTTGTAAACGGTTGACATGAGTCACGGTTGCATTCTATCGCTCGAACCAGTCTGCCCATTTCCCTCTGACCTCCAGGCATCAAACCCAAGGGCCTATTCCACCCACAGAACTGCCGTCACTGGATGTTTTTCTTTTTCGGACCATTCTCTGTAAACCATAGAGAGGGTTGTGCGTGAAATAATAAGACCAGCCTTCTGGTACCTACAACCAGGCCACGTTCAAAGGGCACTAACATCAACTCTCTTCCCCATACTGATTGCTCGGTCTTGTGAACTGCACGAGATTGTCGTGACCATATGGTTAAAGGAACCAGTGAGGTTTGATCGCTGTTCTAAGTCCAAGGACACTGCACTTACAATACTTCTGTATTGCAGGAATGAAACCTATCCTGAGCATGTAGGCGGCAATGCGCAGGCAGTTTACAGTAAGACCCTGAAGCGATCTATGACAGGGACATACATAACCGCTGCCTTTATTAGGTACACCACTGTAGTCAACAGGTGTTGTGACACACCTTTTGCCTCAGCACTGCCTCAGTTCTTCGGTGGCACTACGAGTGTTTCAACAAAGGTGCTTGCGATGTATTACCTCAGAGAGTGTTGGTCCATATGACATGATTGATCATCACCAGTTGCCGAGTATTTGTCGGCATGACACCTCCATGATGCGAATCTCACGTTCCACCACATCCCAAAGATGCTCTATTGGATTTGAGATCTGGCTGGACCTGTGGAGGCATTTGAATACAGTGACAAACTCATTGTAATGTTCAGAAAATCTCAGATTCCAGCTTTATTGACCATGACGGCGCAATTTATAGTGCTGAAAAATGAAAGTAGCCATCAGATGTTGCGGGTACATGTGGTCATCAAAGGAGATGGACATGGTCAGCCAACAGTACTCAGGTAGGCGTGTGCTTGCCAACATGATGCGTCAATCGTACCATAGGTGCCCAAACGAGTGCACAAAAGAACCTATATCCCCACACCTATGACACCACCCCACCAGCCGATGAAACGGTGATACAAGGAGAGGATGACCAGCAGTTTCAGTAGTTGTTGATGCACAAATTCTTGACCTTACCACACGAAGTCTGTCGCAGCCAGAAATCCGAGACTCATTCAGACCAGGCACAGTTTTTCCAACTCTTCTAATGTCAATTTCGAGATTGAGCTTGTGCAAATTGTAGCGCCTCAAGATTAATAGACCTATGTTCTTAGAGAAAGGACTGGCACCCAGGGTGTTGTGCTGTATCTCCGTGGCATGTAGCCCATCTGCCTCAAAGTTCGAGCATACTGCTGGTGTTCAGAGAGCCTCTTCTGCCTACCATTGGTGTTGTAACGGTTGACGATTGAGTCACGTTGCACTTTCGTATCAGCTCGAACAAGTCTGCCATTTCCCTCTGACTCCTGGCGTATCAAACACCAAGGGCCATTCACCCACAGCAACTGCGATCACTGGATAGTTTTTTCTTTTACGGACCGATTCTCTGTAACACCTAGAGAGAGGTGTGAGTGATCCGTAGGATAGATAACTACTAAGGACCAGCCTTCTGGCTACCTACAACACAGGCACGTTCAAAGGGACTACATCACTCTCTTCCCCATACGAGTTCTCGGTCTTGTGAACTGCACGAGATTGTCGTGACCTGTATCATGCGCATGTACTAAGTCCGCCATGTGATTGGTGAAGAAGAAATTAAGGTAACGAGCAGGTTGGACCAAGGTGTACCTAATAAAGTGGCGTGGTTCGAGTGTTATAGCAACCAATGGGGCACTCGGCCAAATGCACTGAGTTGCCGCCATGTGATTGGCTGATTAGAAATTAAGTGTTAACGAGCAGTTGGACAGGTGTACCTAATAAAGTGGCCGGTGAGTGTATAGCAACCACTGGGCACTCGGCAGACCTTGCAGCTGCCCTGAAAAAGATCAGATCTTCGTGGTAAGCGTCACAGGGGGTCCGAAACCTAGTGAGAAGTCCATTACATGCACTGGTCATGCTTGACCATGATGTGTAAGGGGTCCACACTCACGATCGGAGACATTCCTGATCATGGGTGTTAGAGTGGAGTGTCAGCTGTTGCAGCTGAAACCCGCTGCTTCTGGCACAAGCTCCGCTTGTGAGCCAGTGCCAAAAGCAAAACTTAATAGCACATCTGGGTGTGGGAAGTTCCTTTCATCACGGACATACTATTACCCCTTATGTTAACCATTATGTCAACCATTATGGACATGTTTTAATGAAAAATTTTAAACTCTTTTTAATTAAAGTTGAGTTGTGGCATAACCCCTTTAAGGGTTTAAGGTGATATTTTTTTTCTGATTTTATTGCTCAATTTTTCACAAAGCCACATATTGTAGATTCCACTATTATATATGCCTGTGATCCCATACAGAGGCATTTAAAATCATGAAATAATGGCATATTCAGACTTTCATTATATACAAGTAATGTAACTTATATATTATAATACATTTGTGCATATGCCATAAATAAGCGACCCATTCATATTAACTAATGCCAAAACAGAAAAAGGATTAGTTTGATTACATTGTTAGAATTGTAAGCTTTCCTTGTATTTTCTTTCTTCATAAGGTTAGGTACAGGTGGTATTTAATCAAATTTAGCCACAATATAATGTGGGAAGCTAGAAAAGAGAAGTTAATCCAGTTAGTGATAAGAGTTCAGAAAGATCTATTGATTGATTCAAGGGCAGCTATCCTATTGTCAGGATTCATTCCTAAAGACATTGCTTTTTCAAAAGAAAGTCTGTTACAGATATCCCTGCAATGCTGGAAAGCTGTTTTGCTTCCTTTAATTATTATTGCCTGGTTTCTTGCTAAACATTCTTAATGTTAAAATTACAATAGTGGCAAACCCAAAAGTTTGAAATCTTTAGAAAATCTTAGCTTTTCTAAGTTTACTTATTTAAAAAAAAAAAAAAAAAGTGGTTATCTATAGTGATGAGTAGACCTAACTTTCTGTGTGGGTTTTGGTTTTGGGTATGCCCTGTGCAACCTACTGGACCTATTGCTGATTTGATGCCCCTAGCTACTAGCTATGGCTTTGATTGGCCAACATGTAATGCAATTACACAAGCTTCAATTAGGGACGCACTAGGAGCCTGCACTGTGCGGCCCAGTCTCCTTTGGTGTCTGTGGCGGAAGATTAGTTTTAAACATCAATGATTACAACACACATACAAACCCGACCATGTACTCTTGACCCTCCTTACCCCATAAGCTCTTCATAATGCTTTGCACCTTATCGTTTTCCCCCCCCATTATGTCAACCATCTATGGCGATATGTTTTATGAAAATTTTAAACTCTTTTTAAATTAAAGTGTTGAAGTTTGTGGCATACCCCTTAAGGGTTAAGTAATCTTTTTTTTCTGATTTATTGCTCAATTTTCACAAAGCACATAATATGAAGATTCCACATTATATGTATGCACTGTGATCCCATACGAGCGCCTTTAAAATCCACTGAAAATAATGGCATATGTCAGGACTTCTTCTTATACAAGTAATGCTTAACTTAATATTATTATATACAGTGTGCATAGTCCCATAAATAAGCGCCCCATCATATTGTGTGACTTAATGCTATCAAAACAATACAAAATGGATAAGTTTGATTACATGTTTAGTAGTTGTAAGCTTTCCTTTGTATTTTCTTTTCTTCATCTGAGGCTCAAGGTACAGGTGTATTTAATCAAATTAGCCACAATATAATGTGGGAAGCTAGAAAAGAGGAATTTATCAATCCCCTGTTCAGTGATAAGAGTTCAGAAGATCTAGATTATTCAAGGGCGTATCATTTTCAGGATTTATTCCCAAGACTTCTTTTTAAAAAGAAAGTCGGTTACCAGATATCCCTGCAATGCTGGAAAAGCTGTTTTGCTTCCTTAATTCTATATTGCCTGGTTCTTGCTAACATCTTAATGTTAAAATTACAAATAGTGGCAAACCCACAAAGTTAGCAATTTTAGAAAATTTGTCTTTTCTAGTTACTACTTTAATAGCTAAAAAATGGTATCTATATTGATAGTAGACCCCTAACGTTCTGGTGGGGTCTTTGGTCTTATGGTGGATCGCCCTGTGTGCAAACCTACTGGACACCTCTCTAATTGTCGCCTTTGATGATTAATGCCGTGTCTCCCTGAGGCTCCTAGCGAGGGCTTGATTGGCCAATCGGACACCCCTGGCTAATCATAGCCATGGATAATTGCTCAGGGCGTTAATATGTCAGATTGGTTGTTTGGTAGCCAATTTGCCAATATATCCAGGTCACTCGAGGCACACCTGAACCCGAGCAGAAACTTTCGGTCTACTAATTTCTAGTTATCTGGTCATTAATGAATAAGAAAGTTATACAGCAAAAACCAAATATTTTTCAGCAGGTGTGTGTTTTCTGTTTACTACTGTTTGTTACAATAAATTTGCTTAATATTTACCAAGAAGTTATTCATTTTAACTAGATTTCACCCTGAATGGACATGTCCAGATTAGCGTGTCATTAACTTTTCGAGCTATGACAACCCTCCCCAAAATGCCACTGCCTCCCTGGCCAGGCACTATTTTTAGAATCTAAATTCTAAATTGGTTATATCTTTGGAACGCTTTTAGATATCCAGGTGAAAATGTTTTCTATTGACACATTGGGGCAGATTTACTTACCCGGCCCGTTCGCAATCCAGCGGCGCATTCTCTGCAGTGGATTGGGGTCTTCCGGCGATTCACTAAGGCAGTTCCTCCCACGTCGCTGCTGCGCTGAAGTCCGCCGAGGTCTGCCGGAGTGCACGATCCTATACTTGGTGAAGGTAAGTGTGTGTCCTGCGCACTTTATTCTTTTTAAAAATGTCGGTGGTAATCCTTTCTTCCGATCTTTTCTGGTAATTTTGTATGGCCTACGCCCCACCGATTTCCGTTGCATGCATGCCGCGCTGAACTATTCGCCCTTAATCTCGCTTCGGGAAAACGCGAATCGGTCCCTTAGTACAGTGAATCTTTTTACCTCAAGTGTTAGTTAAAATCTTCTAAGAAAAAATCTTTTAAATTCAACACCAAAATTAAAATTTTTGTAGAATTTAAAATCAGGTAAATTTGGTGAAAAATACAAACTTCTCTCTCCAGTGTCAAAGCATTGAAATCTTTCTGCTTTCCAGGCATCATAGTCAGCAACTAAAAGCTTGAGAACTAACATTTCCTTCCAGACGGATGTTTACGGCATAGAATTAGGCGTAGACCTAATGTGGAACGTTGCTCGCGTTGTCCCTTCATTTTAACCGCAATTAAACTAAATTCAGTTTTGAAGTTTACTTTGAAAGACCTAATAATAGCTAAAATCACCAAATGTGGTATTATAGAAACACAAAAAAACAACATACACAACCCCCCTCCATACTTCTATGATAAAGCTTTTTATGAAACTCTGGCAAGCCTATATAACACCCTTATAAAAACATTACAGAATTTACCACCAAATACACATTGACCAAGGCGATGTAACAATAAATGATGAAATAGCCTCAGGAAAAGTTGATACACCAAGTTCGCCCAAATATGTATGCCAATACCCCATACATCTACAAGTGAGTCGAAACTGCTATAGTGCATTGTCAAGGCTGGTAATTAAATCAGACACGCACAACTTTCAGAACAGATTGTATTATCACATTCTCGCTATAAATTGGGTAGCTAGGTGGGTTAATGCAGACCAGAAAATGGGTTGAATTTGATCACTTTTGACAGCACTGTACAATCTGCTGTACTGGCTAATTGCACGGAGCAGGACCCGGGTTCTAGGCGGTAAGTTATCACCTATGTGCAATACAAAGTGTATATACATATCGGCGGAAAAGGCATATAAAATATCATGCAATACCAAGTAATTAAAAAAGAGGACTAGAAAAAGGAATTATTGGTGTTGTAATCATCACCGACTAGAGTCGCATATGTAAAATATTTCATATCACAAAAAATAGTAACAAAGTGAAAATATATAAATATGGTACATAAGCTGGCTTGAACTGTGCACAGGTCTGCCACCTGCGGTCATTTTAGGTACTGCATTTGATCCTGCCTCCTTATATTCCAATCGCGCCTTATATATGAACCTAGATTTCTTAGCAGGCATTTTATTAGAGTGGCGCCTTAGAGGCCGAAAAATACGGTAATAATCCGGTGTAATTTTTATAATTGTTAATACTTTGTACTTGTAAAAATATTATTTAGTTACAACATTTTTACATGCCTTGACTCGCTGTGGCGTGGAGGAAATTTTTAGTCCCTTTTTTTCGTCCGCTCGCCCTATTCTTTTCATATTTTTAGCATTTATAACTGCATATATTTCCCCGGCTCATTACGCGTTTTTTTTCTATAAATATCTTGTTATTTTTAGAACTTATGCCGACGGTGATCACTCCCCTTATCTCTAATAGACATCCAGTCTTATGTACCTATTATATCACTTTTCACTTTGGTTACTATTTTTGTAGTATAGAATATTTTTACATATGCGACTCTAGGCGATGATACAACACTAATAATTTCCTCTTTTTCTATCCTCTTTTTATTACCGTATTTTTCGGCCTATAGGCGGCGCACCTCTATAAATGCCTGCTAAACATCGTGTCATATATAGGCGCACTGGTGTATAGGCGCAGGATCAAATGCAGTACCCTAAAAATGACCAACAGGTGGCAGACCTGTGCACAGTTCAAGCCAGCTACACTTCCCAGAAACTTGTCTTCAGCCTGTCAGAGAGCTCCGATCTCAGAGTTATGGCTCTGGGGGTTAATGCAGGGTGATGCAGCAACAGGGTTAAGCGGTCTCCCTCTGCCCTTCTCCTTCCCTCCTCACCAGGGTGTTATTTCTGTGGGTTTCCCGTGGCTCCTTCTAATTCCCCTGTTACAGGCGTGTCAGTATGGGGGATTGTTTACTGATGATTGATGTATTGCCTCGTGGCAGCACAATGGGCAGCTCCGGTCCTCTCCGTGCTAGGGGAGGGCAGATGGGCCACAATGTTACTTGTGGTGCCAGGGCACTTCAGGAACAGGGACCCTGTATATTGTGTGGAAGGTGCAGGGAAATTTCTGGGGATGAGCTATTAAACCACTGGTAAATGTACAGTACATCTTGTCTGTAGTACATTGTCTGTATAAGTTCATATATAAGGCGCACCTTGTTTTCTCTGAGAAAATTAAAGGATTTTTGGTGCGCCTTTATAGCCGAAAAATCGGTACTCTTGGTATTTGCACTGATATTTTATATTCTTTATCCGCCAATTGTATATACTGTATTGCACAATAGGTGATTATACTTATCTTATTTATCACTTTTCCGCCACTTTAATAGGGTTGTACATAATTTTAATATCTATTACTATCCAGTTTGAATTTGGAAACAATGATGACGACTACTCACTCTATATATTAATAGACACTAAGTCTTATCTATACAATTTCTTCTATTTTGTCATTAGCTCTTTATAATATAGAATATTTTTGGTGGGTTATATACACCAACCTCTGATTCTTCGATTTATTCTTGGCATTTGCACTGGCTTTTTTACATGTCTTTTCATGTCTTTTATTGCCCGATATGTATATCCTGTACCGCATAATATGTTTATACTACAACCTTAGGATGTCTTCATATATATTTGTTATATTTGATACGCCGACGTGTAATTATATCCGGTACTTCACCAATGGTGATATACTTACCTGTATTAATTATTTGTCACTTTAGTAGGGTTGTATATAATTTTATATATGACACTAGGTTCATTACTAGATGGCGAGCCCTAAAATGCTCGGGTACTCGTTATTCGGACGAACTTTTCCCGATGCTCAAAAACCAAAAAAAACCATGGCAACCGATCGCGCCCCCGATGATGTTCGGAGGAGCGACGATCGGAATAAATATGGCGGCGCCCGCGCGCCGCCATCGTTTACATGCTCCCGGCGACTTTGCCGGCGGCAACGGACGGGTTAATAGCCGCAATCGGCGCAAGCACCAACCGCAGTTATTAGCGATGGGGGTTTGCTGCAATATGCAACAACCCCCACCCTTGTGGGCCCGTGAGCCCTCTTCATACATTCCCTATACCTCTGCGCCGTAGAGCTACAGCGCAGAGCGTTAAGGGGTTACAAAGATAAATTTAAAGTCTATATTTCCAGACCTCATGTTTTCTGTGCTACATACAACCCCCCTAATCTAAAACATATGTTTGTTAAAAGCTCACTGTCCTCTCCAACAATTACATAAAGCGCTACGAAATTTGATGGACCCATATAAATAAAGATTATTATATTATAAATTATTATTATTATTATTATTATTATATTAACAGGTAGCCAGAACAGATGTATAATCTGCTAAGATTAGATTCCAAATCCCAGGTAACTTCACTAGCACCACACTCAATGTGGTAACAGCCATAGACCCGGTCCTGCTCCTGCAATTAGCACAGTAACAGAAGATGTAACAGTGATGTCAAAAGATAAAATAAACCCTTTTATGTCTGCATTACCAAAATAATACAAATTCTATAGCCAGGATAATGTGATAATACAAATCTGTTCTGAAAGTTGCTGCTTTCATTTAATTCCCAGCCTTGCAATGATACAGCAGTTGATCACTACATATGGGGTAATGGCATATTTGGGAGAAATTGCTTATCAAATTTTCCTGAGCATTTCATCATTTATTCCCTTGTCAATGTGTAAATTTTGGTGTAAATTTCTGTATTTTTTTAAAGGGTTAACAGACTTCATAAAAGTTTTACATACGTTGAGGGGTGTAGTTTCTATAATACCACAATTTTGGTGATTTTACTATTATTTAGGTCTTTCAAAGTCACTTCAAAACTGAATTAGTTTATTGAAAATGAGAAAACTTGCAGAAAACCCCCACCCTTGTATGAAGAGGACTCAGCCCGTGAGCCCTCTTCATACATTCCCTATACCTCTGCGCCGTAGAGCTACAGCGCAGAGCGTTAAGGGGTTACAAAGATAAATTTAAAGTCTATATTTCCAGACCTCATGTTTTCTGTGCTACATACAACCCCCTAATCTAAAACATATGTTTGTTAAAAGCTCACTGTCCTCTCCAACAATAACATAAAGCGCTACGAAATTTGATGGACCCATATAAATAAAGATTATTATTATTATTATATTAACAGGTAGCCAGAACAGATGTATAATCTGCCAAGATTAGATTCCAAATCCCAATAAAAATTTCAAAATCCCAGGTAACTTCACTAGCACACTCAATGTGGTGACAGCCATAGACCCGGTCCTGCTCCTGCAATTAGCACAGTAACAGAAGATACTGCAGTGATGTCAAAAGATAAAATAAACCCTTTTATGTCTGCATTACCAAAATAAAACAAATTCTATAGCCAGGATAATGTGATAATACAAATCTGTTCTGAAAGTTGCTGCTTTCATTTAATTCCCGGCCTTGCAATGATACAGCAGTTGATCACTACATATGGGGTAATGGCATATTTGGGAGAAACTGCTTATCAAATTTTCCTGAGCATTTCATCATTTATTCCCTTGTCAATGTGTAAATTTTGGTGTAAATTTCTGTATTTTTTTAAAGGGTTAACAGACTTCATAAAAATTTTACATACGTTGAGGGGTGTAGTTTCTATAATACCACAATTTTGGTGATTTTACTATTATTTAGGTCTTTCAAAGTCACTTCAAAACTGAATTAGTTTATTGAAAATGAGAAAACTCACACTTAAGGTTCTAAGCCTCATAACATACTAAAACCTTCTGGAAATTACATGATTTTAAATTGTACAAAAATTTAAATTTTTTTTTTAATTTAAAGATTTTTAACTAACATGAAGTACAATGGGGGTAATTTACTAAGGGCCCGATTCGCGTTTTCCCAACGTGTTACATGAATATTTCCGCCGGCATGCACGCAACGGAAATCGGTGGGGCGTGGCCATACGAAAACCCGACGGATTCGAAAAAAAAAGTTTCGCGGGACACGCATTTATCTTCACCAAGTATAGGATCGTGCACTCCGGCAGACCTCGGCGGACTTCAGCGCAGCAGCGACACCTGGTGGACGTCGGAGGTACTGCCTTAGTGAATCGCCGGAAGACCCGAATCCACTGCAGAGAACGCGCCGCTGGATCGCGAATGGGCCGTGTAAGTAAATCTGCCCCAATGTGTCAATAGAAAACATTTTCACCTGGATATCTAAAAGCGTTCCAAAGATATAACCAATTTAGAATTTAGATTCTAAAAATAGTGCCTGGCCAGGGAGGCAGTGGCATTTTGGGGGGGGGTTGTCATAGCTTGAAAAGTTAATGACACGCTAATCTGGACATGTCCATTAAGGGTGAAATCTAGTGCACATGTGTGTGTTTCAAGACTGCTTTGTGTATAGGTTTTAATTAAAATGAATAACTTCTTGGTAAATATTAAGCAAATTTATTGTAACAAACAGTAGGATGGACTTTTTAGCCTAGTCAGAAAACGCACACCTGCTGGAAAATATTTGGTTTTTGCTGTATAACTTTCTTATTCATTAATGACCAGATAACTAGAAATTAGTAGACCGAAAGTTTCTGCGCGGGTTCAGGCGTGCCTCGAGTGACCTGGATATATTGGCGAATTGGCTACCAAACAACCAATCTGACATATTAACGCCCTGAGCAATTATCCATGGCTATGATTAGCCAGGGGAGTCCCCTTGGCCAATCAAAGCCATAGCTAGTAGCTAGGGGCATCAAATCAGCAAGCCTAGGTCTTAGTTTGCACCCGAGGCTATCTAGCTGCAGATGCGTTACAATTGAGCCAGTGGCTCCTTGTAATGAATGAGCTGCAAAAATGCATATATTGCAATACAGAAGTATTGCAGTATAAGGTAGGAAAGATCTGATCATCTAGGGTAATGTACCCTAGATGGTCTAAGAAATAGTGAAAAAAAAAGAAAAAAAAGTTTAAAAATCAAAAAAAATAATAAAATATTTAAAAATTCAAATCACCCCCTTTCCCTAGAACTGATATAAAACATAATAAACAGTAAAATCACAGGACACATTAGGTATCGCCGCGTCCCCAAATGCCCGATCTATCAAAATATAAAAACGGTTACGGCCGGCAATGACCTCCGAGACGGGAATGGCGCTTAATGTCGAAATGTGACTTTTAACACCTTTTTACACTCACATAAAATGGAATAAAAAATGATCAAAATGTGCGCACAGACCTCAAAATGGTAGCAATGCAAACATCGGCTCATTTCGCAAAAAAAAAAAACACCTCACACAGCTTCGTGCGCCAAAGTATGAAAAAGTAATTAGCTTCAGAAGATGGCAAAAAGGATTTTTCTTTTTTGTCATCTAGTGAGTCAGGTTGGCCCATATGAAACATAGGAGAGGAACCCCACAGCTATCGCCTGACAAGCAGGCTTCCTCAGGGGATATCCATGTATACCATGTTGTCTACCTTTTATGGTCGCTGTGGCTTGGGAGGGGAGACCGTAGTGAGGTGCAATCCGGGTGCCAGCCCGCCCCCACCAAATAGGTGTCCCAAAAAGAAAGAATAAAGATACACGGAATAACGCAAATAAATTATTCATTTTTGCTGTGCTTTAGCGTCAAGATTAAAAAGAGAATCGACCTTTTATAGACAAACATGTAGTGTGTTCGCCGGCCGGAAGTACGTCACATGCGGGTCATGTGCGTTCCAGCGTTCATAAAGCACTACATCTACAGTGGAAAATGGTAACAGAATCATCACCAAATTCAGACAGTATGTAATGAACTATTGTATATATAAAATATATACAACCCTATCAGTGACGAATAATTAATAGTAGAGGTAAGTATATCACCTATTGTGAAGTAACAGGATTATATTACAAGTCAGCGTATGCAATATAGCAATATATATGAAGACATCCTACTACAACCAAGGTTGTAGTATATAACCTATAAATGCGGTACAGTGATATACATATCGCGCAAAAAGGATATAAGACATGTAAAAGCCAGTGCAAATGCCCAAGAATAAATCGAAGAATCAGAGGTTGGTGTTATAGAACCCACCAAAAAATATTCTATATTATAAAGAGGATAATGACAAAATAGAAGAAAATTGTATAGATAAGACTTAGTGTCTATTAAAATATGAGTGAGTAGTCCGTCATCATTGTTTCAAATTCAAACTGGATATAAATAGATTATAAAATTATGTACAACCCTATTAAAGTGGCGAAAAGTTGATAAATAAAGGTAAGTATATCACCTATTGTGCAATACAAAGTGTATATACATATCGGCGGATAAAGGCATATAAAATATCAGTGCAAATACCAAGAGTAATAAAAAAGAGGAATAGAAAAAGGAAATTATTGGTGTTGTATCATCACCGACTAGAGTCGCATATGTAAAATATTCTATACTACAAAAATAGTAACAAAGTGAAAAGTATATAAATAGGTACATAAGCTGGCTTGAACTGTGCACAGGTCTGCCACCTGCTGGTCATTTTAGGTACTGCATTTGATCCTGCGCCTTATATTCCAATGCGCCTTATATATGAACCTAGATGTCTTAGCAGGCATTTATTAGAGGTGCGCCTTAGAGGCCGAAAAATACGGTAATAATCCGGTGTAATTTTTATAATTGTTAATACTTTGTACTTGTAAAAAATATATTATTTAGTTACAACATTTTTACATGCCTTTGACTCGCTGTGGCTTGGGAGGAGAATTTTTAGTCCCTTTTTTTCGTCCGCTCGCCTATTCTTTTCATATTTTTAGCATTTATGACTGCATATATTTCCCCGGCTCATTACGCAGTTTTTTTTCTATAAATTCTTTGTATTTTTAGAACTTATGCCTGACGGTGATCACTCACCTTATATCTTAATAGACATCCAGTCTTATGTACCTATTTATATACTTTTCACTTTGTTACTATTTTTGTAGTATAGAATTTTACATATGCGACTCTAGGCTGATGATACAACACTAATAATTTCCTCTTTTTCTATCCTCTTTTTATTACGTATTTTCCGGCCTATAAGGCGCACCTCTATAAATGCCTGCTAAACATCTAGGTTCATATTAGGCGCACTGGTGTATAAGGCGCAGGATCAAATGCAGTACCCTAAAAATGACCAACAGGTGGCAGACCTGTGCACAGTTCAAGCCAGCTACACTTCCCAGAAACTTGTCTTCAGCCTGTCAGAGAGCTCCGATCTCAGAGGTATGGCTGTGGCTGGGGGTTATGAGCGGTGATGCAGCAGGGGTTAAGCGGTCCTCCCTCTGCCCCTTTCCTTCCCTCCTCAGCCAGGTGTTATTTCTGTGGGTTCCCTGTGGCTCCTTCTAATTCCCCTGTTACAGGCGTGTCAGTATGGGGGATTTTTACTGATGATGATGTTATGCCTCGTGGCAGCACTATGGCAGCTCCGTTCTCCGTGCTAGGGGAGGGCAGATGGGCCACAATGTTACTTGTGGTGCCAGGGCACTTCAGGAACTAGGGACCCTGTATATTGTGTGGAAGGTGCAGGGAAATTTCTGGGTGGAGAGCTATTAAACACTGGTAAATGTACAGTACAGTCTTGTCTGTAGTACATTTCTGTTACGTTCATATTATAAGGCGCACCTTGTTTTTCTGAGAAAATTAAAGGATTTTTGGTGCGCCTTTATAGGCCGAAAAATACGGTACTCTTGGTATTTGCACTGATATTTTATATTTCTTTATCCGCCAATATGTATATACACTTTGTATTGCACAATAGGTGATATACTTATCTTTATTTATCAACTTTTCGCCACTTTAATAGGGTTGTACATAATTTTATATATCTATTACTATCCAGTTTGAATTGGAAACAATGATGACGACTACTCACTCTATATATTAATAGACACTAAGTCTTATCTATACAATTTCTTCTATTTTGTCATTATCTTTATAAATATAGATATTTTTTGGTGGGTTATAACACCAACCTCTGATTCGTCGATTTATTCTTGGCATTTGCACTGGCTTTTTACATGTCTTATGTCCTTGTTGCGCCGATATGTATATCCTGTACCGATAATATGTTTATACTACAACCTTAGGATGTCTTCATATATATTTGTTATATTTGATACGCCGACTGTGTATATTATATCCTGTACTTCACAATAGGTGATATACTTACCTGTATTAATTATTTGTCACTTTAGTAGGGTTGTATATAATTTTATATATTACAATAGGTTCATTACTAGATGAGCGAGCACTAAAATGCTCGGGTACTCGTTATTCGAGACGAACTTTTCCCGATGCTCGAGTGCTCGTCTCGAAGATAAAACGAGGCCCCATTGAAGTTCAATGGGAGACTCGAGCATTTTTCAAGGGGACCAAGTCTGCACACGGGAAGCTTGGCCAAACACCTGGGACCTCGAAAAGGATGAAACAACCACGGAACTTGGACCAGGAAACAGCAGGGGTCAGCATGCATGTGCCTCTGGGTGCGTAATCGCACATTTACTGCCAAAAAGGTTGGTACAGCATGGCCATGACAGAGTGACGGAATGCGGATGGATAGCATCTAAAACATGCAATAATTGACCCGACCATATAGGGGACGGGCATGCAGCGGCCAGCAGTGGCAGGGTCGAGAGGTTCATGGCGACATTACCCTAAATGGGAATCAGGTTTCACCAAAGGAGGTGAACTGATTTCCTATGTGAAAAAAGAGTTGACGGTATATTAGGCGATTAACACAGCATCTTGGTGGCGGACCATAGTGACAAAGTCATAACGATCTGGTGAAACACACGAAAAATGAGACTGACACAGCTCTTTTGATAAGGGGAGGACGGAAACATGTGGAGGCAGCCATGAGACGGGAATTCCATGATTTAAGAGCGAACACAGTATGGGGCATTGCATATTGCGCTGTGCTAGATGCAACTTCAGGTCGCCAGCAGTCGGCGACAGGGGCCAAGTTCCACTATGTATTCTGAGTGAAAAAACACCTGAAAATGTTGCCTGACAAGCTCGTTGATTAAGGGGCATGATGTGCTCTGCATCCTCTCGTGCTACTAGCGTTGGGGGTTTTTAGTATGAGGTTGAAATGAGACATTGGTGGACGCTGTGGAGGATCGTGGACGGGCAAAATGGACAGGAAACAGCAGGGGCAGCATGCAGGGATGCCTTGAGGCTGCCTAATCTTGGGATGGGCTGGAAGTCCATGCCAGGTGAGCTTTCGCCGGTCCAAAGCCCGTCTCTCGGCCTCCTCCCACCAAAATGCGGCCTGGGGGGCCAGAAGAGTTATTTGAAAAAATTATTAATTTTCAAATCAGGCCGGTAGTTTGAATATTTCACCTAGGAATAATGGAATAGCATAGTAATTAAATGGAAGTTAAAAAACTTGTTAGTGGATCTTGAGGATGGAGCTGGCGCTCCGCTGCCAGGCGAGCTTCGCCAATCAAGCCCCTTGTCTCTAGGCTACTCCCCCCAAACAGCACTTCTAAGAACCTTTTGGATAAGATCAAGGTAGTAGCGTTCTATAAGTTTTGGATTATATGGGGGTGAGCAGGAATGTAAACAGGGCGCAAGAAGGCTGAAATAATATCGGTAAATGATAAAAGTTTGCCAGTAATTTTGTGGCTACACAGCAGGGTGGCGACAAAGTTAACAAGTTGATGTGGAATCCTGGAAAACAACCCCAAAATTCTGCTTGACCCAGTTAGTTGATAAAGGAGACAGTATGGAGGCAGCTATATGGACGGACTTTTGGCACTGGAAGCTTGGCGATGACGGTGGAGTAAGCAAGGGAAGACACGTGTGGAGCCAGCTAAAAAGACAATGGTGGAGGATGCTATGGAGACCATTTATTTGGTAGTGCTGTAGGTGGCCAATGTCAAAAAGTTTACAAAACCAGCGGAGGCAGGAGGTGGGTCATCCAGAAAATTAAATAAATGAGTGCCTGTATGTGGCAGTCCAAAAAAAAGTTTTCACAACCAGAGCGAGAGGAGGTGGGGGGTCCTCCGGAAAAAATTAAATAGATTGAGTGCATGTATGTGGCACTCCAAAACTTTATTTATCAACTTTTCGCCACTTTAATAGGGTTGTACATAATTTTATATATCTATTACTATCCAGTTTGAATTTGGAAACAATGATGACGACTACTCACTCTATATATTAATAGACACTAAGTCTTATCTATACAATTTTCTTCTATTTTGTCATTATCTCTTTATAATATAGAATATTTTTTGGTGGGTTATATAACACCAACCTCTGATTCTTCGATTTATTCTTGGCATTTGCACTGGCTTTTTACATGTCTTATATGTCCTTTTATGCGCCGATATGTATATCCTGTACCGCATAATATGTTATATACTACAACCTTGGTTGTAGTAGGATGTCTTCATATATATTTGTTATATTTGCATACGCTGACTTGTGATATATATCCTGTACTTCACAATAGGTGATATACTTACCTCTATCTATTAATTATTCGTCACTTGAATAGGGTTGTATATAATTTTATATATTACAATAGGTTCATTACCATACTGTCTGAATTTGGTGACGATTCTGTTACCATTTTCAGACATGTAGATGTAGTGCTTTTATGAACGCTGGAACGCACATGACCCGCATGTGACGTACTTCTGGCCGGCGAACACACTACATGTTGTGGCTATAGAAAGTCGATTCTCTTTTTAGTACTTGACCGCTAAAGCCAGCAAAAATGAATAATTTATTTGCGTTATTCCGGTATCTTTATTCTTTCTTTTTGGGACACGCTATTTGGTGGGCGGGGCTGGCACCCGGATGTTACCTCACTACCGGTCTCCCCTCCCAAACCACAGCGACCATAAAAGGTAGACAACATGGTATACATGGATATCCCCCGAGGAAGCCTGCTTGTCAGGCGATACGTGTGGGGTTCCTCTCCTATGTTTCATATGGGCCAACCTGACTCACTAGATGACGGTAATATAAAAAAAAAAAATTATTATCATGTTATCATGCTTGTAGTATTTAACTTTGCACTAATGCACTTTGTTTGCTCCAATATTTATTGATTTTTTTTATGTTACTATATTGATCCATTTGTCCATTGGAGCTCATTAGTACATTGGCGTCCAGTTATATCTTTTATTTGGCCCTGTACATAGGATTTGTACTGTAAAGCTTTCTACAGCTTTTTTAGTGTTTTTAATATCTGTATCATTCAATAAAGTATTTTTGTCCTATATACACATCCTCTTTTCATATACATGTAACCATATACAAATTCAGTCCCCCAATTTTGTTTTGTATAAGAAAGTCTTCTGATTATGAAATCGAAACATAGCAATTTGGGAATAAAGTAACTTTATTTTTTGGTGTGCTCCATTACTTGACTTCTCTGTCATACCGACCAGATATCTTTTAGTTCCCAGTTATTTCATTAACTTTGTATTTTTATTTTTTTTCTGAAACATTTTAGTCCTTACAATAATAATTAATGCTTTATTTATAACTATGGTGACAATATACTACATGTCAGTATTAGAAATTGCATGCAATTTATCCCAGATCATTGATGTGTTTCCACTACATAAACTGGAGTAAGATCCTACTGATACAATCACTATGGCAACAAGAACTGGAATCTACTCCTTGCACTTGATTTAGTGAAAGTCATTTGTGGTTAGGAATAGTAACATTCTAGAATGAAGATCTACACACTCTGTGAAGATACAATGGTTCTAAGAACTATGATTTAGCATCCTAGAATGTAGAACTGTAAAACCTTCACCGCAGTAAATTCATATTATATATAGAAAAGGCCATGCATCTTTCCACTTTAATGTTGTTTTATATATTATTTTACAAAACTAATGCTTTGAAGGCAGTGAAATAAATAAGCAAGGCGTTTGCAGAGCTATATCACATATGATAGCTCTGGATGGGAAAGGTTTAAATACCCTGCTGGGTTTTGATACACAAAATAATCCCTCAGTACACAAGAGTGATTTACAAAGGTACAGAAGCATGCTGTGCATAAGAGCAGGTGAGGAAAATATTAAGAAGAATAATGGTGTTTCATCCTTTCAAAATCACATTAGTTAAAAATAAATGCTATAATAAGGGACTATGCGAGCAGTGTAAAAATATCATTAAATGAATTGATGGGAAATGATTGGTAAGATAATTATCCAGTATTTTCTTGCATCCATTAAAAAGCTCACAAAAATGTTAGCTGCTCACAGTGAGAACTAATGGTAATGCACCATAGTTTCACTGCAACAGCCTTAATTTCAATTTGGCCTACCGACAGAGCCTACTGATCAATTCTCTCTTGGTTAATGTACATTACGTGCAGTATTCTTCATTATTGATGAATAATGCTTCTTCAGACTTCTATCCTGTGGGCATTGGCCTAAAACACATTCAACTCAAGTATCTAGGCCCAAGAGATCAGGGTATAACCCACACAGTGGTGTGATACAATTAATTCTCCTTGTCACGAAATATGGCCATGGTCACACAGGTGCACGGCTCATTATCACACACAATCTGATTACTCTCTATGATACTAACGAGCTCTGCACCAGTGTGATCATGGTCAGATTTCTGTCAACTGGAAATAAACAATGAAGCTTTCTATAGAATGACAGCAAGCAGAGATCCAGATAACTATGAAGAATTGATGCAGAAAGTATATTGGAAAATTGTTTAACTTTTTATAATACAAACTATAACATTAATTTGCTGAAATGGGACAACCCCTTTAATTATATTTTTACATACAGTACAAAGTGCCAGCTTGACTCCAGAAGGTGATGGGAAAGTGACAGCAAATAAATTCTAAAAGATCTTTATTATCTTACCAACTTCCTATGTATTGTAGTCTTTAGGTTCCTCTGTAACTTTATGCTACTTTTGGGTGCTGTATGTTGACCAAAGAGGATGCCACCCTTGTGCTTCTATGGGAATGCAAAAGTACCACTGGTAAAAACCTGAACAACACTGAGAAAAATTTATTTCTGTTGCGTTGTGTGTCAGTCTCACTAACAAGCGCACCCTGCACATCATGCTGGTTCAGACCTTGCATGTCAGAGTTGAAATCTATGTCAGATCTGGCCTGGTGTAGATTTCAGCAATAACCTGCAAAAGTTTTATGGTGCATTTAGGTTATATTAAATGTGGTCAGAAGTGGATTGCATCCATTATGCCAATAAGAGAGGGCATGTGGCAGAAATTGTATTCATCAGTGCTGCTGAGTGCAAAGCTTTCTGTTAAGGTTCTCTTAAAGAAACAGATTTTAGTAGATGTAGTTCTTAGGTAGGCACAGTGTAATACTATATTCCCCCTCAGAGAATTAGACTTGTTAAGTAGAATATACACTGTAGTTAATAATAACATTAACTCTGTAAGGCGGTAGTTTGTGGTTTCCGGTGGTTTAGCTCAACTAAGCCTTTACAAGTATGTCACAATTCCTGCACTACGTAGTGTAGTGGTTGTAACTGATGTTTGTCTTTTATTACTTTCTTTCATATAAACCTACTTTTGATAAGAATCTCATTGTGATCTCAACTTGGTTCTGTAGTGCTGTGGTGGTGATGCGGTTTGGAATAGCACTTAATTCAATGATCTGTTATATCCAAAAGCTTGCTGTGAGTGTGCAATTTAATGTCGGTGTATTCACTGTAATTATCCTTATTTTATCTTTTGTAGAAAAAGGTACCTAAAGAACAGAACAATAAAAAATATGAGAAAGTAAGAATATATAACTGAATGGAGTGTTCTGCACGTGATATTCTTCTTAGACCTGCTCTGTTTCTTATTAAGAATTGTTGCAGAGGTTCACACTTTTAAACTGGTACCTAAAACACATCACCTCCCATTGATAACTTCCAGAGTTTTGGAGCACTTGAAGCACTTTTCTTCTTTCATCTTTTCTGATGACTTAAGTGAAATTACATGCATCTAAATCATTAATTTAAATACATTTAGGGGAGAACCAGGGGGAATAAAGGAATGTTCTCTCTCACTGTTTTTATGTTACAATCTTTTTAATTAAATGTGAAATTGTGTCTTTTCTTGCATCAAAAAATAATGGGATTTGCACTGTGACATAAAAACTCCTTCAGCTCCATTTCTATCTGGGAGAAACCAATAGTTATTAACATGGGCAATTTTGAACAGTATATCAATATGCTTCAAAATAGATCTTTCTTCTGCTCTTGGTAATTGCAACTCCACATCATCCACAGTGTGATGCCTGTAGAAAAGCTAGAAGCATTTGGTCAAATTAAAGTTGCGAAAATTTCTCCTGTTCTGTGGATCAACTTTTTGACACATTGAACGGCACTTGGAAAAAGTGAGAATTAAATCCTAATCCTATATTGGTTATCTGAATGCTATGATACTTTTTTTAGAAACAATAATTCATGCAATAAAAATGTATCAGTCCCAATGTCCAGCACTTCATTATATTCTCTTTTTAATGCCCCTAGATTTGAACGTTTCTTAGAAATAAAACAAAGGAGCTGACATTATTAAAAGCAAAGTAATTAAGTGTCACTTACATGCATTTTCTACATTCTATTTAGAAAGAATTAATTTTGTATTGAATGGTCTGAGAGCGTTAAATGACTAATGTCTAAAAGTAATAACACAGAGTAATTAATGTCTAGAGGAAGATAATGGATGTGAGTCGAGCTTACATCCTCTCTCCAGTGGGCATGGATCCTGTTGTTCGCCACCAGAGAGGGTAGAATGCTAAGACATTAAGTATCCAACCAAAATTAATTTCAGAATTAATTAGCATTATTTAATTTAAAGAGAACATCGTCACTAATATTCTTAAATGAGGTTTCTTTTTAATTCCTGTCTCAATAGGTAATCGTAAAAAACAAACCTTTTAAATAATATATCTATTAATAAAGTGTACACAAACACAAATTGTGCTGGATTTAGAAATAAGGAGTTAAAAAGTCATACATTGTTTGCAGTTAAAATAATCTACAGATTTGTTAAGGTGAAATACCTTAGTTTAAAAGTTAATTTATAGTATAAAAGGTAATATTTATACTCAGTGGAAATTTATTTTAAATCCTAATGTCAACATGAAGTTGTTCATTTGCCTGTATCTTTCCATTATCCATTGTCTTGTATCTTTCCATTGGTTTTCTCTGGACAAAGTAGGGATTATCTACATTTCAAAAAAGCTATACCCACATTTAAGGACAGGTTGTAAGTAAGCTTGTACCAGATTTATCACCTCAACCTACAGTAGATCCATGTTGCGGATCGCGGGTACACCCGTGCTCTGCTGTCTGCCTGTCCCTGTCCCCCTGCCTGCACTTACTTCTCCTGGCTCCTAGCTGTGCTCCTGGTCCCGGCGTGTAGGCCGCATGCCTCCTTCCCTGCTGGGCGTGTGCTCCCACTGCTAGGGCACGCGTGCGGTTTTCAAGATTTAAAGGGCTAGTATCCCCTGGATTAGTGCTGGCTAATCCGACTCACCCTTTATAATCCTGCACCGCCCTTCCTTCCTGGCCGAATCTTCAGCATTGTTACAGCATTCTATGGAACTTCCAAGGTTTCTACACCACGCTTTCCACAGCGGTTCCTGTTGAAGTGATTTCCCATCAGTGTTTCCAGATGCTCCTGTTCCTCCAGCATTTCCAGACGCCTCCGTTTTCCTCCAGTGTTTCCAGATGCCTCTGTGTCTTCCAGCGTTTTCCGACGCCTCCGTGTCTGCTGTCTCTAGCGTTCTCATATGCTCCTGGTGTCTCCTCTCTCCAGCGTTCCCATATGCTTCCTGTTGTGCCTTCCAGGATTCCAGTCCAGCGGTGTTTTCAGTCCGTAACAGCGTCACCAGTGTTCCTCCGTGTTCCTGCTGTCATCCCAGGCTTGGACTGTTTCCTCTATACCCTGTACGTTGGTTGCCACCACGGCATACCATCTCCCGCGGTGGTTCAGAGGGTCCAGTGGTCCACAGACTCCTCCTATAGAGACTTTCCCCAGGAACTCCCAGATACCTTCCAGTGTTCTGTGTGACCCGTTACAATTATAAATCTGCTGCACCTAAGTTTGTGCCACCTATTGTTTGGGTTACTCCAGGTAATAATAGTACTTTAAAATTGTAATGCAATTAATCACACTGAAGCCATGCCCCATATTTTGACTTTTCAAACCCCTCTCCCTCAAAGACAAATTGAAAGGAAACCACAAAAATAGGAAACAATTCAAAAATTTCTCAATTTATGTCACTTTTCTGTTGATGTAGCATGGAGAGGGCTCATTGGCTAAGTCCTCACCATACAGACTGGGCATTTGCTGTATACTGCAGCAAACACCCAGTGCTGACGCCAATCATGGGTGTTAACCAGTTAAATGTCTCCAGAAAAGCTGAGCTTTTAAAGGTATCCATAGAAAGTTTAGTTTCTTATACAATATACTGCATCTCATAAACACCCTAACTCTAGCACCAATAATGGCTTTTAACCCCTTTCTTTATCAATTCTTCATGTTTTTCTAGATCTCTGCTTACTTCAATTTTGTAGGAAGCTTCTATCTTTACTTCCAGTGAACAGAAATAATAGTGTTGTCACACCTCTTACAACTCTAAGTTACTGTAATGAGCTGTGTAACTGTGTGGCATCATATGACCATGGACTGATTTCTGTCCACTTTCTGTCCACTTGAAATAAACATGAAATAAGTTTTCTATAAAATAACAAGAACCTGTGATCTAGAAAACCAAGATGAATTGATACAGGAACTATTAATTATGACTACATAATACAAAACAATAAAATGTGTTTGCTGAAATGGAACTTCCCCTTCAATGACCAAGGATATCTATCAACATTGTAGGCATTGTGGTTTAAAGGCCATAACTTTTACCACAAGGTAACATTTTTGTGGCATCTTTTTCTTGACACATTGGGCTAGATAAAAATTAACAAATGTTAAGGGTATTTTTTATTATTAGTTTTATTTGAGTTAAAGTTGGGTTAAACTATTAGTACATTTTGTTAGTACATTTTTCAAATTAACTCAAAATCAACATTATAAATGGATTCCCTACTTTGTGACAGTTATTTTGATATAAAATATATATAGTCTTGGGTAAATGGGGCCACTACGGGGATGTTTTTCATAGTGTTGTTGGGGGATTTCTACAAAGTTTATTAAGATATATGAATATATATATTTCTTTATATTTGTTTATATATCTAGTGTGTGTGTTTTTTTTACTTTTAATGTCCCCCAAGATGTCATAAAAGCCTCCTGGAGGACAATTTCACTGTATTTTTATTTAACTTTTTTATTAAAGGTTTTCCAATGTAACTGAGGCACCTTATAATAGCCCTAGTTGCAGGGGAAATAACCTGCTGTGGGAACAGATTTCTTGATCAGAGGTGTACTTTACCCAGCAGCTATGGTTAAACATTTCACATTAAGTGATCATGTCACTGCCAGGGTCTACCTTCTCTTAAGGCTCTCCTGCTATCTTTTACAGATGAAGACCTGTCCTGCAATTTGTGAAGGAGCACAAAAAATGAAGCAATGCCAAAATACTTGCTACAGATTCAGCACACTTACCACCTGCTGCAAAAATACAGACGGCCATCCTAAACAAATTAATGGCAGGTTCTGCTGTATAATACAGCGGACACCTGCCCTGCATGCAGAGGATTCAGCCCCTAAACCATGGAGATACAGTCTTATAACATGGTTGAGCATAGGTTGGTCAGGAATCAATCACTTAATCAGTATTAACATATGTCAAATCTAGGTCCATTTCAATTTCTGTTCAAATTTAAGTGGTTTATAGCTTTTAGTCTTGCAATTCATATATTAATCACCAAATAAGCTGATTTCTAAATCTAAAATCCACATATTTCTTTAATCAGAAGTTAAAATTCTTTTTACGTGCTAAAATGTTTAACACATTAACTGTACCATTTGTTTAACTATATAAGGTATTATAACAAGGGAGAAATATATTTAGGATGAATTAATAAAAAACAATTCCACCATTTTTACTTTTGTATTTTTGGGTAGATTTTTTTAGTGATTCAACACTGTGGGACAAAATGCTGTAAGCACTGTGTGAACCCATCCTTAAAATGTAAAAGTTTCATTCTTTCACAAATCAATAGCTCTGGGAATGTAGAACAACTTTACCTATTATTCTGATTACCCACAGTGCACACCAAAAGTTTGGACACACCTTCTCATTCAAAGAGTTTTCTGTATTTTCATGACTATAGAAATTGTAGATTCACACTGAAGGCATCAAAACTATGAATTAATAGATGTGGAATTATATACTTAAAGTGTAACCGTCATTTTAAAAAACTTTTGATATGTTGTAGGGCAGGTAATTTTAAGCCCTTATGCAATTGGATTAGTTACCCGCATCTTGCTCCTTCCTCTTGTATTCTGCAGACTTCCCCTAGATGGCAGTAACTGCTCATATAGCCGTTACTATGGACTTTCCGTCTTCAGAAAGAAGACTACGGGCAGGAGACACGCCCCCATCTCTCTCCCTCCAATCAGCCGATTACCTCATGGCTCAGTGCTGCAGCAGTCATGTGCAGGGAGAAGCACTAATGTAATAACCAAGCACCTACATTCTTCTCTCTCCTCAGCTTTCCCTACACTTGTGTATAACAAATAATCCACACTGACTGAAACTGCAGCCCCCCCTCCCCCCATCACCTCACACTTCACAAGAAATGACAGAAGACAATCTCCAAGTCTTCATGTTGTGTCCTCATGTGCTGTGATGGAGTGTTACATAGATAGATAGATAGATAGATAGATAGATAGATATTAGAAAGATAGATATTAGATAGATAGATATACAGATAGATAGATATACAGATAGATATTAGATATATAGATATTAGATAGATATGAAATAGATAGATAGATAGATAGATAGATAGATAGATAGGAGATAGATATTAGATAGATAGATAGATAGATAGGTGATAGATATTAGATAGATTTGCAACATCCCCCACCAGGGCCTAGCCTTTTCTTGGGGCCAGCAGACAGCTGGGGCCCAAGATACCGGAGTCGCTGGCGGTTGCGGCCTAGGCACGCTAGTGTCACGGTGCTTGGTATGGGGACCGGAGGGCTGTCCTACAGCCTGGCAGGTCTCCAGCAGGGTGGTGTTGGCAAGAAACGATGAGGGAGAGGCTGCTAGAGTAGTTTTCCTTGGGGCAACCCTTTGGGGTCTGGAGTATAAGTCCCTGTGTGGTGGATAGGGCGCCCGTGATGGTGACAGCTGTGATAGCAGGGACCAGACGGAGGCAGACGTTGAACAAAAGTAACTTACAGTTCTTTATTGGAGCCGACAGGAACAGTAGGTAACGTGCCTTGACAAAAGGTAGAATGCTGGGGCTGCAGTTAGAGATGGAACCACAGGAAGGGATCTTCAGCCTGGATCCAAGGGCAGGCTGGGCGGTAGCTGTGTCCTAATAGGATGCTTCAGCTTGTCCTGGGTTGCTTCAGATATCACCCTTAAAGGTAGGATGATACTCCTTTCTCTCACTAACTAGCTCCTCAGAGCTGTTCAGGCAGGGAGCTGAGCTGTAGCTGTACTCTGACCAACTGGTCTGATCTGGTCTGTCTTACTGCACTGACTGACTGACTCTGACTCTTCTGAGTCTCTAATCCACCAACTCTAGAGCTGTGTCAGCTCTAGCCTAAGACTTCCGAATTCTAGAACTTTCCTGATTCCTCCTCCAATCTCATCCCAGCTTACATATACAATATATAACACATGTTATTGGTCAACACAGATTACATCACATAAAGAATTAACTCCTGCCTTACCAGGCAGACTCTACCGCTGCATTGTTCCCCTGTGTTATGGCTGTAAGCTACATGGTGGGGCGTATTCACAACAACCCCTCTGCCGTGCATCGGCAGGGGTGTTGCAGATAGTTACATAGCTAGATAGATAGATAGATAGATAGATAGGAGATAGATAGACAGATAGATAGGAGATAGATAGATATGACTAGATAGATATTACATAGATAGCTCTGGTGTCATTGGTCAGCAGTGCGGCTTGTGATGAGGTGACAGGAGGCTCCGCCCCTCCATCTTGCTGATTGTAGTTTTTTGGAGAGCTGGAAACCATGGTTGCTATGGGCCAAAAAAGATACTAAATGAGGACCAAGTGGCAAAATATTTTGAGGAATGATTCCCAGGGACACCGGGAGCAGAATTATGTATTTTAGTTTTTTTTTTGCTCAGAATGACGATTACACTTTAACAAAAAAGTGTGAAACAACTGAAAATATGTCTTATATTCTAGGTTCTTCAAAGTAGCTACCTTTTGTTTTGATTACTGCTTTGCACACTCCTGGCATTCTCTTGATGAGCTTCAAGAGGTAGTCACCAGAAAAGGTTTTCATATCATCAGGTTTGATAAGTGGGATTTCTTGCCTTATAAATGGGGTTGGGACCATCAGTTGTGTTGTGCAGAAGTCAGGTGGATACATAGCTGACAGTCCTACTGAATAAACTATTAAAATTTGTTAGAAAAGAGCAGCTAAGTAAAGAAAAATGAGTGGCCATCATTAATTGAAGAAATGAAGGTCAGACAGTATGAAAAATTGGGGACACTTTCAAAGTTTTCCCAAGTGCAGTTGCAAAAACTAGCAAGCGCTACAAAGAAACTGTCTCACTTGAGGAGAATTTATTAAAATCATAGGAGTTATGCTTTAACGTTTATCCTTTATGATTTAGAATTCTTTTTTGTAACACTAATATTTTTAAAAGTGTGATGATGGCAACTGGTTTATGTTTGATGTTCACAAGCCCCATTTATGCCAAAACAAATCCAGGTACATTTAATTTTTTCATTCAATTTGAGCATTCTTTTTTTTAAAAAAAAAAACAAGACATATGTTGGTAGATTAAAGTTTTTTTTTTTAATTTTTAAAAAAAGTTTAAGTCTCAAAATGTGTATTATTGTATTATGTGAAAAATATATGAAACATAGCACATGCTGTAAAATTCATTAACATTATGTTCTAAATCCTGAAAGATGTTTACTGCTGTTCAGAGATTACTTCTTTGATGAAGTAAGCTTTCACGGGTTTGCTCATTATCATTAATTTAAGGAACAACTTCTTTTTATTGAGCTCTGTTCATTTCCATGTTAAATTCATTCTTGCTTAAAAGTAATTGATTTCCATTTTGCGTTAATTTGCATACGCTGAAACTGTAACATTTAAAATAATTAAAACGTATTGGCTTCATGAAGATGCTTGTGCATAGAGCCACACTATAATGCAATGTCTTTCCTCTATTAACAATATTAGATTTATCCAATTGTAAATTTCATTACGGCAGCATAATTTAACTATTTTCTACTTTAATTTGCAAAAAGTGATGAGACTTTGGCAGACAGAATCCTGAAATCTTTCCATTTTATCAGTAATTTAGGGGTAAGCTGCAGGTATGTTAAGCACATAATGAACACTCTCAATCAATTATTATTTTCCTTTTTGTTACAAAGGAAAAATATGACAAGTATGTGAAATAGGGATTTTATAGGGATATTTGGATCTCTGTTTAATAATAATATTTAATAATAAACATTGGTTGACATCTTTAACAGATCAACACTTCATCCTGAATTTCTGGACACCAAACAGCAGGCTCAATAGTCATAAGAAATACACAACCATTAAAAGGAAGTTTAATCAAATATCATACTGCATATTGTTGTACTATACATAGCATACTATAGTCCAAATCACTTACTGGGTATGCGAGAATAAAGAAACAAAACAGAATAAAGTTACATTTTAATGGTATTTAGAACTAGCCCACCTATTAATATCTCAATTACAAAGGGAAACAACTGTCCTATTGAAGCTAACAGTCACCAGCAGAGCTCTACGGGATCTGAAAAACCCAGCAGCTCTGCCTACCCGGGAATAACATATAATCATGTGACTACAAGGTCCAGTAGAGTCAATGTCAGTCATTTAGAGCTATGTAGCACATGCAAGAGAAGTTGAGACCTGTTGATGAAACACAGTGGGCAGTCATCATAATGTTTTATGAGTCTCACAGTGGGAATAAATACAACACATGTACAGCATTTTCTCATTTTAAACCTAAAATAATTACTTTGTGTTGAATATGAAATAAATCTAATTGTTTTTATGCAACAATTGAATATGAAGTTTCCAAGTTGAAACATTTAAAAACAGAAAATGAGTGTAGGTAAAAGTCTCAATTGCAATTAAAAAGCATAAGAACAGCTGCTAAATCTATCCTAAAAATAAGGGAAGCAAAAACTACCAATAAATAAACAAAGAGTTAGAGCTCTTTCACATTGGCATTGTTTTTCACATCCGTAGTTCAGTGAGTGGGACAGTGGTTTCTTTGGCTTTTTTTCACTGATATTTTTACTGATGAGGCTAGGAAACCAGGTGTTATGCTTTCAAAGCAATGTTAAACCTTCATTTTTTGTGAAAGCTTTGTATACATTTTTTCCCCATACAAAATATGAATAAAATACAAAATAGAAAATAGAAGTAATAGAAGTCATACCGTTTGATCTTTGATTAAAAATTATACCAGCCATTTCCGTTATACTGTCCCAAGTCCCTGGCAATAAGTACCTTGGCTATTAACATCAACCTTATGATAAAGATCTGATTTTTGCGCTTAGATTCTATGGGGGAGATTTATGACAAGTGCCTGAGTGAAAAACTGTTCCAGTTGCCCATGGTAACCAGTCAAAGCTTAGCTGTCATATGCCGCATCTGTTTATAACATGAAAGCGGAGCTCTTATTTATTGGCATGAGCAACTAAAATATTTCTGCTCTCAGACGCTTCTGATAAATTTCCCTTTATGTCTTTTGACATTACAATAATTGATATATTAATTGTGGTGGACAGAACCAGATTCACAACTATATTAATCCACTGAAATATTTCTTCCCAAAATTTGCTTATTTAGGGGCATGTATCTGGCGACATGAAGTCACAGCAGCCTCCATAGACTTCTTCTTCATCTCATCCTCCATGGAGGCTGGTGTGATTTCATGTAATCACATACATTGTGTACAGTTTGCTATTCTTAGAAGACTGAAGGACCTTCGATAATGTCACTCTGGTCACATGTCATGAATGTAACACAAGGCACCATGTATAAAAATGTACACAATATTTCCCATCTGTACATAGAGGTTTATATGTCTGCAGTTGAATATTATCAGACAGTCTCTATGTACAAGGATAGAGAGCTGTCAGTCATAATAATGGGGCGTGGTTCACTTCCAGCCTGAGAAAGAGAAGAGTCACAAAGACCAGAGTGAAAAATTATAAGAAAAAAAATTGTTGTATCTCACCCAATGAGCCTCTAGTTGATGCACGTCATGGATTCCACACGGACCAGGTGCACTTGTAGTGAACAATAGACTTAATGAATCAATAGTGAATGAATCCAGCGTCCAAATCCAGAGATATTTAAAACCAAAAATAAAACCGCTTATTTCATGTCACTAGCTTCTTACAGGGTAATGAATATAGCCTGACTGTCCCCTGAAGCAAGCTATTGACATGATATAAGTGTTTTTTTCTTTTATGAAATGGACTATGTATCCACAATAAAGACAAAGTTATAATTATCTCTGGATTTGGACGCTGGATTCATTTCCATCTATTCTTCATCACAAAGACCAAAATGTTGGTAATTAAGGTACAGTGCCCTACTGGGCTCTAATTTTAGGTGATATGGGGAGGATTTGTAACCCTTTATCAGCAGGCATTGTTAGTTAGGGTGGTCAAAATCTGGTGACAGGTCCTCTTTAAAGTCATCAGAGTACTCTTTAACCAAATGCTTATATATCTCTGCTACTAAACCCTTTTTGAAAAAGTCATACACTTATGTGAATCTACTTTTAAACTTCTACAAGTGACTATTGCTTTTATAGCATATACCAACTGTGGTGTATCGCAAAAAAAATTCAAATGAAAATTTAGATTTCAGGAGATCAAAAGGAATCAATTTCCCATCTTCTACTACCTGTGAAAAAAACAGATCCCCTTTCTTTACCAAAAAAATGAAGTGCGGTAATCTTCCTAACTCTGGAAAATCATTGTTTCTCCAAAGTGGGGTATCTTCTAAAATGCCATGATTGTTTAACATTTTCTTCACCTCATAATGACTGCCAACATTATTATTCCATTTCATCTCTCCTTATACTTTATCCCCTTTTCTCCTGCTTCAAAAATTGATTTAGACTGCTCCCCCCCAAATATTACCTCCACCGGTACACTTTTATCCTTTCATCCTATAATTCTAGATGGATAAGCTGCCAAAAAATAGCCAAAAAGAAAATATCTTCTCCTGTACATGTATGCTGCAATGTTGCCATTTATTCAATAAACAAAGAATTACAGCACTACTTTTTCCTATGTTGTATCCGTGGATTCTGGATGGTTTTCCTTTGCGTCCTTTTGGATCAAGTGAATGCAATTGCAGACAGTGCAAGAGTGGTGAGCTGGCATATTTACTTGTTTTTCTTAGAAATACATACTCACAAATAGGAGAGGGTATATGTGGGAGGGTGGACATGCAGATAGCCCCATAAACGGAGAGGCAATGGCTTTTTTGCGCATGCTGCACTTCTTTCGGCTTCTAGGAATACGATTGAGAAGCAGCACTCCGGTAACTCTGAAGAAAGAAGTTTATTCCACCAAAAAGTGTGCGACGTTTCGCCAATTCAATCAAGGCATTATCAAGCACTTTCGGCTTCTATGTGTACATAGCCATGCATTCTCATCTTGTTATCGGGCATCACTCTGCAGTATACCCCAATTTTTGTCCAAAATCTTCCAGACATCGCCCCATTGGTTAACGTAGGTGGTGATTAGTCAGTATTTGTATCCAAGGATGATATCTTGGTGTCAAAATATCTTTCCTTTTACTGTTTTTGGCATGTACATAGGCCTTTGAGATCACTCTTTGTGAGCATCACCAATTTTTAAAATGATTGGTCAGGTCCAATCATGATTTTCAAAGTCCTGGATTCTACTGCAGTTTTGTTTTACTCTCAAAAATTGTCCAGTTGGAATGCCAGTCTTCAGGTGCTGTGGATGGAAACTGGCAAAGTGGAGAAGACTGTTGGTTGCAGTTTCTTTGTGGTAAAGAGTGGTGATGAGGTATGGATGATCGTACATGTTCATGTGCCATGGTTGTCATTCAAATTTGTAATATAAGATATACACTCCACTATTAATCCAAGAAATATGTTACAGCCTCAATACCCACCTTGTGTTCAATTATGGTATACAAGGCATCCACATCTAGGATGACAAGAAGGATGGTCTTTGGGTATTGAAGTTCTTCCAATTTCTGGATAAGATGTGTTGTGTCCCGCACATAGGTCAACAGCTCTGTTACAAAAGATTGAAGACAAAAATCTACATTAATGCAAAGCTTTTCATTAAGACTTCCAATGCCCAACACAATGGGCCGCCCATGAGTTCTAACTGTAGACTTTAGTAAACATATAAAATGTAGTGTTGGTCGGTTTTCAACAGAATTTCAGCACAGAATGCTGCTGCTAAGAGGCGATCAATTTTGGCCTTGAAAAGATGAATGACATCAGATGGTAAAACAGTATAAAAATCTCTTTTACCCAACTGTTTCTTGGCTTATTCTTTAATAAGAGAGTCCTTGGGGGAGTTAATTTGGAGCAGGGCTTTGTCTTCGGCTCTAGAGAGGTTCTCCATTTTGAGGTTCTCCACACTGTGTAATGAGGTAAAGAGATGAAAACTGAAAAGTAAAAAAAAAATCTCAAAATGTCTGTCTTTTCACTTCATGTCAAGCATGTTCTTTGGGGAGAAAGACAACCCCTTCTTCAATATCGAAATTTCCATGTCTGTTAGTTGGTAAGAATTTATAATCAGCAAATATAAACAATTCTTTTGTTGTATTTTTGCTTCTTTCCACATTACGTATGTAGTTTGAAGTTGTCTCACAATGTCTTGGATCCTTATTTCACCAAAATAGTGAAATTCCCAACCCAGCCAACGTTTCTTTATTCAATTCAGATACTCAAAAATCTACTTGCCACTATAGCTCTACTAGAAACCCATCTGATTTCAATCAATGACATTAAAGATCAAACAGTGTATATTTAGTATAGTATATTTAAGAATTTTGTCTTTGTGGGAATACCTCTTTAAAAGTTTTTTCTTACACCGTTAATTTGTTGGTGCAGTCAGTTTCTATTTCTTTATGGCCAGAAAATGTATGTCTGCATATGCATATAAGACCCAACTAAATTACCTTGAGTACAGAATCAAACATAAATATTTCAGTGCTGCTACTCAATCTACTTTTCCCGATATATTTTCTTAAACGCCATTTCTTCCAGCTACAAATGTCTATTTTTTTTATAAATTTTTAACAGGCTTAGCTGACCTTTAGATTGCAAAGCGTGCATTTTGATACTCTGACTGTTTTACTAATAAGTCTAGATGCATAAATTAAATCCATATATTTCAAAGAAATACTTTTTTTACTTGGAAACTAAAAAAGTGTCTCCAGTTAATCTGTTCCCTCTACAACTTTAGGAAAGGTTGCAAAGGTTAAAGTGCTGAATGTTTGAATTTCATACTTGTCTTAATATTGAAACAGAGGAACCTGTGTCCAGAAGCAATTTCAGGCTTACTGGATGTATCTGTAATTTCATTCTCTCTAAAGACCGTTAGAGCATAGTAGAAATAAATAGTGTCATCCTGCTAGATAAAGGATCAACCAAGATTCCTATGGGGAAGTCCAGCAAAAGAATAGGAAAAATAAGATGTCTAGTGTTTATGAAATGAATGTACAAATTGATACACTCCATTGTATTGCTCATTTAAATAAATGCCTTTGAAAATATTTATTTTTTTCTATAATATATGTTTGTATTTTGTGGACATTTATAGTAACTAACTTTAAGTACAGACAGTTTATGATAAGACATTAGGCGACTACATTGTTACATTGTCTGTTGCTGTACATTCAACCACAGTAATTTCCTTGCAATATACAGAGCTGAGAAGGACTTCTTATCTGTTATTTAAAGGGCTATTCTGGAAATATGAACTTCTGATACAAAAACCCATAATGCTGTAAATAAATGAATGCAAGAAAACTCAATGGGAGAGATTTATCATGTGTCTGAGAGCAGAACTGTTCTAGCTGCCCATGGCAACCAATCAGAACTTTTATAAAAAGCTGTGTGCAAATGCTGAGCTCTGATTGGTTGCCATGGACAGCTAGAACAGTTCTGATCTCAGACACTTATGATAAATCTCCACCAATGTTATTAATAGCTTAAGAGCTTAAATATTTGCTTTTATGAATCACACAATTTAATGTTACCATAGTAATGATGTGTGTAACTGCCCTTCACTGCACATTACCCCACAACACTGTCCATACTGGATACACTCCAACCAACCGACTATGGACAAAAATAGTTATGATCACATGACCTGCCCAGGCTACCAGTTAGATATAGCTTGGTCATTATGAGTTAGATAATCATGGTTCTGATGACTTGTCCAATTATGTTTTAATAAGCACACACAGTGTTGTGCATAGTCTATACTACTAGGCTCCTCTCTTCATCCACTTACACTAAAATTTGTCACATTTCCAAATAACAGTAGAACCTACTCCAAGAGTCTCTCCTAGCTGCAAAAACACTTGTAACTTCAAGCTTCTATTGTGCTTCTTCTATATATACTTTGCAATTGGTGTTTTGCACATAACTCATTGGGCACAGGCATGTTATGAGGTAAATTGCTTCTGGTGTTTTTTCAGTTAATGCAATCCCTAATTTCCATTTAATTGGTTCTAGATTGCTATGTACTAGCCTATCCCTCAAGGCTTTTCCTCTTCTGAATGTAACAGACTTTTGGGATAGGGAGCATACAATGTTTTCATTATCTTTCAGGATCCTCCAGTAGTTCGTTTATTTTTTTCTTGCCACAAAAGTCCCTATAAAATGGATGGTATTTTCTTCCTATTTAACTTTGAACACAAGCAGGTCCCCATGATTAGATAGATGCCCTTGCACTCAAGAGAGCTCTATACAGAACCCGACTATAGAAGCCTCTCAAATGCAGCCTGCTAGAAAAAGTGCTCTATGTGACTACAATTCCTATGCACCCCAAAAATTACCCCTTTTTTACCATTCTTGAGTGGCATTGGATGGAAACTTTCTTTTAAATAGACCTAGGTACAAAGATTAACCTACACTGCATGCAAAATCTTTAGGTCCAAAAAAGCAATCAAGCTTTCTTGGAGCTCAAACGTAAAATGCAGTGCTTTTAGAAATGGTGTTAAAATTGTAATAATTTATAATAATTAACTAACTTTTTTAAACTCTAAAGTTAAATCATTGCATTTGAAACCAACAAAATATTGTCTATTCCTGAAGACCCAAAAGTACCATGGCCCCGAGTGTTAAAATAAGAATGACAACACCTTGATGACCCTGATTTTCTATTACAATTATTTATTTGATGATTGTTCTTCTCTGTGGCTTTGTAATTATTAATACAGGATAGTTAGAAAAGAGATAGGTGAAACTCGTGTTCATTGGGACCAAGGTTAGAAATAGTCTTTACGTGAATTTCATGTACAATAATGTAGACTGGGACTAAAGTCATAAGATCAGAATTGTTCAGTGTATAGTTTTCAGAAAGAAGTTTATTCCATACGCAATGTGTGGTGTATGATGCCTCCTGAGTCAATCAACAACAGATTCATATCTACAGTATGTCATTCTAAAACTCATTTTAAAATTACATTTCTGTCTTATCAAGTTAAAGTCATATCTCTGAGGAATGATGTAGTTCAATGTCTTTTCGAATGTCAGTATTTGTTTGACACCAGTTATGCTGAGTTTTCAGAACAGTCCATCTCTGCCAACAGAGCAGATGGCCTCCTGGCACAGAGAACTGTTCCAGATCTCCTCCTGCTGAGTTGTTTAACCTCGCCAAAGGATAACACAGTATGGAAATACCACATGATCTCATGATCCTTTAAATTTGTTCATATTACAATATTTACATAGATTAATTTCATTCATTAGGTGACTCGGAGATAGATGTTTCTTCAATAGTGCTCCATCTGCTGTCAATAATTTCTAGACAGACACAAAATGTTTGCATATGCCTTCAATTTCTTCCACTATGAAAAAAACAGAAGTCATCTGTATTTAATGGCAAATGAGCTGTAGATTGTTGGAAGTATACTATGCAGAATGCTTAAATATTTCTGACTAAATGGCAGTCCAAAATTCTTTTCTACACAGGCATTATGTATGCAGGTGAAGTAGCTAGTGCAAGCTTTTTGCTTAATACAAGGAAGCCAAATTATTCAATACAGCATTTTACGTCTATGTTTTTTTTAGCAAATTTCATTTTAATGCCTTGTTGCAAACCACCGTAATAGTACGTTGGCAGGCGGCAACAGATCGGCAGTGTTAACCTGTTAAATACCTCTGGCAGGGATGGACTGGCAATGCAACGCACCAGTTGCACGTCCGTGCCAAAACGGCGCACTATCTGTAGGTGGCGTTAATATGTGTGAACTGTGCCTTAATGTTTGTGTTTATGTCTGCCACACCCCTCAGATTCTGTCTTGCAAAAGTTAATACTCTGGATCTGTAATTGCTTGCTCCTTCCACCTGAGGCAGTGCCTAGTGGGGCCCAGTTTAGCCTGGACTCCTGGCTGGCTGTTTTTTTTTCAGTCTCCTGTGATCTCTAGTTTCAGTCCCCTGTGATATCTAGTTCAGTCTTAACCGTTTATCTAGTGGTGGGGGTTGCGCAGTTGCTGGGCAGGTGCTGACAGTAGACTTCCTTTTGGGCAAGTTTCATCGCATTGCAATCCACAGCAGTGAAGCACACAGCAATCTGCAACAGGACAAGGAGTTACTGCAATGGCAAGCATTATAAAACTATAAGTCTATAGCTGTGGCCTAGTATAGGCCAGTACAAAAGCTATCATTACTCGTCCTATTTTTCCGATGCTCACCAACCCGTCTGATGCTTACCAACACGAAGGGAACCAGGAAGAGTAGAGTACAATTTCACTAGCAATTTCCAGCCTTACTATTGGATGCCATATAAAACCTATTTTACTAAGGCAGCAAAAAGTAAGGGAAAACTTTTTTAAAGCATATTTTGCTAAAATGAATGTCCTGCCTGACCACTTAATTATTAGTAAGAAATCTGTCTTTGATGTAATCTTCCAAATCCAAAATAGTCCACAATATACAAGTCCCTTAATTTTCTGACATAGATAGCATATAATAGCTATATAACATATAATACTGAAACATTTACCATTACTGAAAGAAGATATTGTTTTGGAAAAAAAAGACAATGGTTGTAGAATAGTCTCTTGGAGGGGATGCACTTCAGGAAACATACTAGCATCCACACTTTTGAAACAAAAAACTACAGATAACTGGTTATCCTTTAAGGGCTTTTACAAATGTGGATCATACAAGTGCAAAACATGCTTCTTTTTCATGAAAACTAACTTCAAAATGAGAGAAAATATGAAATTGCAGAATTCATTAATTGTAATTTGTACAATGTCATATATGTCATTAAATGTACAGCCTGTAATTTCATGTATGTCGGCCAGGTGGTGAGACGTTTTAGGGTTACATTTTTAGAACATCTACAAGACATCACTAAAGTTGAGGACAGGAGCCTCCAAACATTTTCTCCTAACACATAATAAGAATATTAGTCACCTTAAGACTTTTTGCATTGAAAGAATCAAGAAAACAGTGAGGGGACTATATATGTCGGCTCTTCTTAGGGATCGTGAGGCATATTGATTTCTTAATCTAGCAACAAAATTTCCTCATAACTTAAATACTAAAAAAAATTATTTTTATTTCATCAAGCCTCTTATCTTGAAAAAAAATATATATATGGCGCATTATCCTGCTGAAAGTAGCCATCAGATGTTGGGTACATTGTGGTCATAAAGGGATGGACATGGTCAGCAACAATACTTAGGTAGGCTGTGGCGTTGCAACGATGCTCAATTGGTACTAAGGGGCCCAAAGAGTGCCAAGAAAATATTCTCCACACCATGACACCACCACCACCAGCCTGAACCGTTGATACAAGGCAGGATGGTTCCATGCTTTCATGTTGTTGACGCCAAATTCTGACCCTACCATCCGAATGTCGCAGCAGAAATCAAGACTCATCAGACCAGGCAACGTTTTTCCAATCTTCTACTGTCCAATTTCGATGAGCTTGTGCAAATTGTAGCCTCAGTTTCCTGTTCTTAACTGAAAGGAGTGGCACCCGGTGTGGTCTTCTGCTGCTGTAGCCCATCTGCCTCAAAGTTGGACGTACTGTGCGTTCAGAGATGCTGTTCTGCCTACTTTGGTTGTAACGGGTGGCGATTTGAGTCACTGTTGCCTTTCTATCAGCTCGAACCAGTTTGCGCATTCTCCTCTGACCTCTGGCATCAACAAGGCATTTCCGCCCACAGAACTGCCGCTCACTGGATGTTTTTTCTTTTTCGGACCATTCTCTGTAAACCCTAGAGATGGTTGTGCATGAAAATCCCAGTAGATCAGCAGTTTCTGAAATACTCAGACCAGCCCTTCTGGCACCAACAACCATGCCACATTCAAAGGCTCTCAAATCCCCTTTCTTCCCCATACTGATGCTGGGTTTGAACTGCAGGAGATTGTCTTGACCATGTCTACATGCCTAAATGAACTGAGTTGCCGCCATGTGATTGGCTGATTAGAAATTAAGTGTTAACGAGCAGTTGGACAGGTGTACCTAATAAAGTGGCCGGTGAGTGTGTTTGTATATATATATATATATATTTACATACATACATACATACATACACACACACACACTTGACAAAGGTGTGTGCCTACACCGAAACATTGCACTGATGGAATAAAGATTCACCCTGGATTTATTGGGACCCCAGCCAAGGGATCTATGGCTATCTGAACCCATTCAGGTCTGTGCTGCTCTGATCTATCCATATATTATATATATATTATATATGAAATATATATAATATGAAATAATCATGTACATTGTTTTAATAGGCATAAGATGAAGATTAATTCATGTGTAATTTGGATAGGAATGCTCTATTCCTTTCATTTTTCTTTTTTTTTCAGATCGAGTACTTAAATAAATCATTGGTAGATGATTGTACAACATTACCCCTTGTTTTTAAGTAACATAAAACATGTAACAACGTAACAATGTTAATCATACTGATGAATTCTCTTCTTCTTTTCTCTCTTTCTTCATTCATATGGGAGACAGCGATCCGCTTCTCCTTGGTACAGCTAACAGCTAGCAAATCACTTGACAAGTGATAACATGTGACAAGATTTGGGACCTGGACCCTGTGGGTTGAGGCTTGCTGTTCATCATACTAAGATACTTCATGTTTTTAAATTTATATGTTTGTGATATGGATACAATAAGCGACATGCCATGGACTGGAACATTTCCCAGTTACTGACCATCGTTTAGGATGATTTCTACTAGGTAGGCATGATCAGAGTGGTGGGTGCTGATTTAGGGCTCACTGCCCACATATTTGCCTGTAATCTGATCCAAAACCTGCTCTACACCTGCACTGAAACGTACTGTAAATAGTTGGATGAAAATGTAAAAACCTCATTTGATTAGCTGGGTAGCTCTTGTATTCACAGCACAGCTACTTAGTAATTCACGTAAATTGATGAGCAGCACTGAACTATCGCATCAGCAGTGCACCTGCTGCAAAGCTGGTGGTCCTAAATATCCATGTAAATCAAATCTTGTGATTATTGAATTGTTCCTAGTTTTATGGAAACATGTCAATATAAATGTAGTAAAAACAACTTGTCTGAATGGTTTGATTTGGTTTTGGAATAACACACAAAGTATTATTTTGAGAAAGCAGCATTTTAAAAAGCATCATCTTTAAATTAACATTTTAAAGCGGAATTATTGTGAAATTTTCTAAGCTAAAGAAGTATAATTTCCTTCCTGATATATGGATATACTGGATTTGGAATGTTTATTTACACTTCATGTTGCATAAGTATGTAATGAATCATTGAGGAGCTCTTCACATGAATTTATGTAGTTATCGTTCACAAAAATTAAATGTTCAGCTAAGGCCATCTGTTTTCTTTTTTAATGAATGCAAAGCTGTTACATAAAGATGCCTTATAAAACATTTGTGCTTGTTTTTTCTGATAAAATTATGCTGGAAATTTTGTTTACATGCATACTCCTGACAAGGTATTGAAATACTGGTTGTTCTCTCCCATTACTCATTAATGAAAGATGCATGATCCTAACACACGTTTACTGGTGAACATCAGATACATAAATACAATTATACTTAATGATGTGTCATCACTTCATTCTGAACTTGGCCAGTTTTTGAAAATATCTCATCAGGATTTCAATATCAATTAGCATAAAATTTGATGGATCTACTTTGTAATTTCCATAAAAGCAATTTGGTACAAAACAGTATTATGCAGGTGGTGACCTTGCTAGATTACTTACACATTTTAACAAACATGGAACAAAACGAAAAAAAAATATTGCAGGCATACCTAAACTAGTCACAATTTATAATTCTAAAAGATTCTTAGATCTTTTTACATGGGCCAGATATTGAGAAAAACCATTCATGGTTACAGTTCCCCATATCGCAAAAAAAGTAGGAAAATAGGGATCTGGGTATAAGGCAATACATTTTTCCTACATATATGGAAGATGAGAAGCAGCTCTGTCTGATACCTATGGCCTGTCCTATGTTTATGTTCCTGTTTATGAACATGTGATATTGATTTGTTGCTGTTTTTTTGTTACCTTCCTGGCTATATTTAAGTTTCAGGTAAGAAGTACAGGTAATTTTAGATATCTGGTATTATTTTAATATTTGTATTAGTATGTCTGGAATGAAAGCTCTCTTCTCAAAACTATAGAATAGTATGCTGCCAATTTTACATTAACAATAAAACTTTATTAAAGAGCATTTGTAGATACATTGCACACAGTGGGGTACATTTACTTATCCGGCCTCTGGAGTTCACGAAGTACGGAGGGTTACAACAATCATGCACTGTCCCGCGATTCACTAAGATCGTGCGCCCTATATCCTGCATGTGTTGCTTCACCGCTCAGGTCCGCCGGAGTTCACCTTCTTCTTCCGGGTGTATGTAAGTGCATTGTCTTGTGACACAATTTGAATCCTAAATCCCGCACTCAGTCCGAATCAGTCGGATCGGCCTGCCCACCGATTTCTGTCACATGGAAGCCAGCACAGCTGCGCCACAATTCACTCACCTGCGACACAATCCCAGCGCAAACCCCTGTTAAATACCTGTCTTAGCTGTGCAAATCCTGAAAACAGTGAACAGACCGACGAAAGTGCGATCCGTGGCCCTTAGTAAATAAGCCCCAGTAAGTACCACATTACAATATGCAAGATAAAATATGCATCTTTGGTCCTCTATACTGCCTAGTTTATGTTTTTTTTTAATTTATTATTTATTTTCAACCTACACAAGTACCAGTAGTGTGCTTTGTATCCAATGGGACACTTGCCATTGTAAAGGTATGTGAATTGAAGTATGCTTCCTATACTGACAACTACACGGATAATCATTTTTAAAACAATATTTCAGGTTAAAGATAGGGCAAGTCCCGCTCATTATGTTTTATTTTGAGTTTTTGCATTGTGTAACAAATTTAAAATCTGCTGGTTTTGGCTAAGTATGCGATTTTTTGGTACAGGAAAATAGCTCTGAACAAAATGCTGATCCTTCCTAAAAAATTATATAAGCTCCGTACAAATCAATCCAAGTAAAATTTCAAAGCCAACGTGTCAGATTTTGTATAGTCAACTTATTAACCTTTAAAGGAATCAGCCCTTTTTTGTTTCTGCATTTCAGTTTTTTATTCTCCTCATTCCAAAAGCCTTAAAGAGGTTTTCTTACAAACTATCCACAGGATAGGGCCTAACTTGATGATAAGTGGGGGTTTCAGTGCTGAGACCCCTCAGATCACGAAAATGAGGGGTCCCACATACCTCCGTCGTACCCCTTGCCGCTCCATCAGACTAATGGACAAATTGTTCTTTTTAGTGGCACCCTTTAATATTTCATGTAATGTAGTGGAAAGCTGTAAAATAGTGAACCTGACAAAAATATTCTTGTGGGCTCTGTTTTTACGGCTCTCACTATGTGCTCCAAATGACACCTTCCATTTATTCTTTGGATTGGTATGATGACTGGGATATATATATATATATTTTATTATGTTTTAGAAGATTTTAATATCATACTTCGGTGTATGGACCTATGGAAGGTGTCATTTTTTTGTGGTAAGTACTGATGTTTTCATTTATATCAATTTAGGACCTATTTGGACAATTTGATAATTTTTTATTCAAATATTTATGGATGGAAAAATGGTGAAAATATGGTCATTCAGACATTTGGAAACTATTTTCTATTATAGTGTATTTTATATTATGACCAAGAATAATCTTTTTAATACCTTTTGAGGCATGAAAATACCTAACATGTTTATGATTTTTACTGTTTATTTGTGTTCTAAGTGTTCTAAGGAAAGGAGGGTGATTCAAATGTTTACATTTTATTTTTATTTCAGGCTATCTAAGGTACTTTAACCCTTAAGGCTCTGATCACTCATACAATCAACTAGTATGATCTAGTAATTTTACTGCTGATCTCTAATAGGCTGCCATTGAGAGTTCAGAGTTCAGTATACACAACATGCCTACAAGTCTCTTTGAGAGAGTAGGCTGTCATAGCAACCGATCAGCCCCTTCCGTTGATGGTACGGGGCACACACAGGCAACGCTGTGGTAAGAGGCAGGTGTCAGGTGTCTAACAAGTTAGAGGCAGCTAACACCCTCCATGTATGGAGAGAACTCAGCACTTAATAGTACTTTGTGGTGCACAAATAAAAGTTGTTTCAAAATTATAACTCACTCCAAAACTATCCAACTTTACCATCTAATAGTAACTCTTCACAAATTGTGCCTAGAACTAGTTAAAAAATACTATCTCTATATTCGAACATTAAGGGTTAAAAACTCTTTATTATTGGAGAATTAAAGTGATTAGTAAACAATGCTGTTTAACAATGCAGAATCCAGTAAATAATGCAGTCTCCTTCTTATGCCCAAATGCGTCAAGTTCATGTCTCATCAAAAATCAAAGGGGTACATTTATCATGACCAGTGTTTCATCTGTCAGTCTTATTATCAACTTGGGAACTGATGAACAAACTTCTAAAGCATTCCTTAACTGAACATTGTATAGCACAGGTCTTTTCGCTCATGGGAAATTGCAAGTTACATTCAGGAAACTTTTTTCAGACAATCATCAAAAATATTTGAGAGGATTGTTAGAGATGCAATGCACATAACTTAATAACACAGAATCAGCATGGGTTTATGAGGTCAGTCCTGTTGGGCTAATCTCATCAGCTTCTATGAGGTGGTAAGTTATAGATTGTACCTGGGGGAAGCTGTGGATGTAGTGTATCTACACTTTTCCAAGGTATTTGATACAGTTCCAAATAAAAGGATGCTATATAAAATGAGACTGCTGGGACTAGGGGAAAATCTGTGTATTAGGGTCAACAATTGGCTTAAGGTGGTCATTCATGGCACATTCACAGATAGGATTGTAGTTACCAGTGGAGTGCCACATGGCTTGGAATTGGGCTCTTTCTTTAAAAAATTTTGTGAATGACCTAATTGGTACAGAGGTAGATAGTAAAACATTACAGAGTGATTTGTGGAAGCTGAAGGAATGGGCAGATAAATAGCTAATGAAGTTTATTCTAGATAAATGTAGGGTTAGGCACTTGGGCCAATATGTTCCTATTGGTAAATTACTTGGTAAAACTTGAAAAAAAGACTTTTCTATTGGTGGGGGTATGGGTGTATGGCAAACTTAATTTTATGACCAGTGAGAGGAAGCTGCTACTAAGGAAAACATTATGGGATGTATCAAGAGAGTCATAGATTCTTATGATAAGCATATAGTTTTGCCTTATATAAATCACTGGTCAGATCACACATGGAATAATCTGTACAATTAGTGGACATTTTTGTATAACAAGGACATAATTGTTCAAGTCCTGCGGAGAGTAACCAAGCTTATCAAGGGAATGGGAAGACTACAATACAATGAAAGATTACAAGTTTTGGTGTTATTCAGCTTAGAAAAAAGACAACGAAAGGGTAATCTTATTACAATTAACAAATATTTGAATGCATAGTTCGGTTGCAAGTAACAAAAGGGCTCCAAACCAGACAGCACAACTTCAGGACAAATATGTTTTATTTTCATCGCATATGCAGATATATAAGGACTTAATTATATTCAGATTTATAACTCTGTTCTGGCTTGGGTAATGAACACGCACCCCACCAATCCGGATCAGGGAACGCACAGGACCGGGTAAGTAAATGTGCCCCAGTATGATTTATATATGGTGAAATTGAATACTGTCACAGAAAACCTGGTCTAGATAAATGGTTGTTGCCTCAAAGAAGTGATATTTGCAACAAAATTGCCTGTGTAGATGGTTTTTGAATTCTGGTTTCAGGTCTCACTGACCAATCTACATCAAACAGGAAGAAAGTGAGTCCTGAAAAAAGAAGTACAGGGGAGTTTTAGTGCAGGATAGTAATAAATGGAAAAAAAGAACCTTGCATGCCCAATAAATTACTTCAACTTAACTGCTCTTCATGAAGAACACAATAAATCTGTGTAGGTTATCAGAACAATAAAAAATGAATAGATAAAACCTGTTTCCAATGGGACATATTCTGAACCCAGAAAACATCAGTAATTCTTAAAATTCAAATTGTTACCTACATGCAGTGCAGCACATAAAAAGCAAATGTAACCGTGCAAGTAAAAATTTTCCGCAGGTCAAGATATTTTAGAATAACACCATCTATTTAGCCAGTAATGTTCCATCAGTGATTACACGCAGATTAAATATTGCACCTTGAATATCATATACCATTAAGCTATTACGTTTTTATATCAATCACAGAGAGGTTTTTACGTTGAGAATGTTGCTTTGACTTTCCTGTCTTGTAGTTAATTAATGATCTGCTATCACAGAACTGATGGAGCAAAGCTGTGTCTTCTTGGAATATATGGTTTGATATACAGTTCACTTCTCTTTCTTTACAAACCTTGGCAGTTCTTTGTAGACAGCTAAATGTTGTGGTGTCAGTTTGATGGAAAAGTTGTTTAATGCTTCCTGACTAAACCAAATGCTTTGTGCTCATGTTCCAAATTCCTGTTATATCTCTTCATCATAGTCTTGTAGGTCATTAAACCTGTTAATCAAATGTATTTACTCTACCATCTGAGCCACAACTACACCAGGTACTTTCCATACTGCATAATTATGTGATCTGTTCAACAGCAACATTATATGGGCAATCCTCAGGTTACAATCAGTACAAGATTTGGTCTGCCTTAAGTAGAATTTGTGTCTAAGTCAGAAGAATTTGTACGTTTTGTCCCTGTGACTATTGAATTTTAAAAGTTGTTTGTTGTCATGGGAACAAGGATTAACAATACAGCTTCAATGCAGACTTCTTTGATAACTCTTTACAGTTGATCATTGAAGTATGGGTCTAAAGTCCAGAAAAATTACCAGCATTTAGAGAACTTTACTGATCCAGTTCTGATAATTGAAGGAGAAATTTATTTTTCAATTTCTCCATTTGCAGTCGACAAAATAAGTTCTGTAAATGTGCTTTTATGGGTCAGAATCTTAATTGAACAGACTGTTGTACAAAATTTACTTGACAAAAGATGTACAAAACAAAGGCAGCATGTTGAGAGTATCACCAAAGGATACTGTGGGTGGAGAGGTCAGTTTGTAGGTTGGATGTTCTTAACTAAGGGACTATACATCAATGTAAATTAATAACTGTTCCTTTACCATCCACCTGGCTTCTGTTTTTTGAATGGTGTACAAAAATAGTGTCTGAAGTAAATGTAAAAACAAAAAATGGATGAGAAACTGATCCATTGAAATCAAAGGGTGGTATAAATGATCCAGGACAGAACAATGGAAAGCACTTCACAGATGTGATCAAAGAAGAGGATCCAGAAATGAAGCTGAAATCTGTGCTACAATATTGCTTAGTGCTTAAAAAGGTTAACATATAGAAGATTACAATCGCTCATTTAGTGGCATTGGATATTTTTAAATAAATTGCTGAAAAGGTGAGATATTGCTTTAAGGCCAAATTTGTGCATATTTAACTCGTTTTAACATTACTCTCAGATAGCAAAGCTTAGAATACAGCGGAAATAAGTTCAGTATTACCTTGTTATCATGTATATTAAATTGTAAAATAAGTGTTTCAGATCCTGCAAGTAAAATAAGCCTTGTTCAGCACTTAGAAGCTATCATTTTACTGAAAATGTTTTCTTTATCAGTATGCATTTTAATACACTAGGTTATGGCCACATATGATGGTTTCATCTTTCTACTCTAACAAGTAATGCTCCTTTACTCAATAGTTCTATTGAAAGGATACACACACACATAAAACAATAGCAACAACAGGTACAGCAATGTCCCTAGTGCACCAAGAATTTGATGTGCGTTAAGATAAAAACAGAAGTTTTGAAATTTATAGATGGCTGGCCAACAGGAATGGTATATCTGGAAAACATATTAAGCACTTTACACACTGCTGCTTTTACTTGGGAGGGCATTTGGAAGCTGAAAGATTCCATTTAAATCTATTTAAAATATCTTGTTTATTATATATAGAAATTATATATAGAAATACAAGTATACACATTAAAGAATCAATTGTCAATCTCAAGTTTAGCAAAGTATAAGAATGGTTTGCTTCATGTGGAATAAAATAATAGACTCCCAACTGTGGATGGTGCCGAGTCATTAGATCTCATCAGCACAGTGCAGGATACTGGTTTGGCTAGGTGACAGGTCATCAACGTAAGGCCATCAACGTAACGTTGCTACAGGTCAGGGCATGTGGAACAGGATCAAAGTCAAATACTGTCCACAACTGGAAATCAAAATAAGAATGCAGGGCATGAGGGAACAAGCACTGGGCAGGAAGATCCAGCAGGGTGCACAGGGCGAGACTGATTTATATAGAATTCTCGGAAATGGCCAGCACCAATTAACAATGCTGAATCTAATCTTCTGAAGCCGGCGCACGCATGCCGTAGGAGACGGGGACACACGCGCACAGCAGAAGGAACTGGAACAGGAACGGGGACAGCGAGGGGTACAGGTGAGCCCACGGGCAAAATAAGAAGGGTGGAGGCAGTAATTCTGTGATTTTCCAGCATACTATGAATGCTGCACAGAGACCTTTGATACTTCAAGGATTTAACCTTTTATTAAAAGGTGGGTATTTTCAATACTGGAGGATCTCTTCAATGGAAACCTTTGTAAACCCCACATACCAATACGGGTCAAGAAGTGTTAGCACCTTGCTCTACACAAATGGACTGGTCAGGAGAGGATCTGAGTGCAACCCCCTCACTCACTGCCATAGTCACACATAATGATTTATTCCTTTCTCCTGCCACTTAAATTTACCGGATTGCCCAAAAATGATCAAACCTCTCCTAGCATCCGCTGAATTACAACTTACATTTCGAAGCCTGCTGTGGAAAATGCTGCACAAATGGTGTCTGTTAAAGCCGTTATTATCTCAGCTTTGGGACAATGGTATACCATATTTTTGGGTTTTCCCATTTGCTCCGTTGGTCAAATTACATCCAAGACTGGGAGATAACACCACCACCTCCAGCCATAATGCCAGAATAGACCCCAATGGTCATGAAGATATAATGTCCACCATCCAGTGGATCCCCCAAGGACCCAAGCCTTGTTATGTAAGGTGGGAAGGAGTGAGCAAAGATTCTTTGTTCCTTTGTTTTCATTATTTGTTCTACCTCTTTGGCCTTCTCTGCCTCACGCTCTGGGTCATCACTCACCAGTAACCTGAGGGTGCATTCTAAGGTAACTTTGTCCCCCTCACTAATCTCTGTTCCCTGCGATACCTATTGATCTTTAAAATAGTTTCTTCTTAATGTTATGTTTTTGTATTCCCTTCTTATTCCTCTTGTTACTTTCCTGGTGGTGCTTCTTACTTGTCCCTTTGCAGTCTTTCTTTTCTAGAGGATACTACTACAATTTGACATTTCTACTGATTGTCACACATAACTAGGATGGAGTAGGATTATATCTTAGCATAAAGTTCTCTTTTCGCAACTACAAAGGTTACATTTCTAACACTGAATGTCAAATGCCTCAACTTCGCTTCCAAGAGGCAATTACATCTAATTGGAATGAAATCACATGAGGTGTATGTGGCCTTTTAGCAAGAGACCCACTATGCATTTGACTCTTGTGACTTTAATAAGGGACCTAATTTTCTGCCACAGGAGAGAGGAGAATATGTGGTGTTGCTATTATTGTTGCTGCGCCCTTTTCCCTCACAGTTTTAAATGTGATCTCGGGTCCTATAGGGATCTCGGCCTACACAGACAGGTTAGCTTACTGGGTAATCCACCGTCACCAAATCTCCTTGGGCTTACAAGCGACTTCTGCAAATTACTGCAACAATATAACCTTTATGATTCATGGATAATAGATAAACCTAGATAATCCTAGGTCACTTTTTTCAAATTATACTTAACCACACATCATCCACACAAGGATAAACTTTTTCTCAGGTACTGTTCAAGTCCTGCGTATGATGCAGTGGTCAGACTAAGGCCCCATCACCTAGTCTGTTCATGTCCCCTTTCTCTTACCCTTACTGATAATTTTTCCTCTGAAAAGATCTGCCATTGGAGACTTAATGAGACGCTCATTAAAAATCAAGTACAGAGAGACACCCCGACTTTGGTCCTAAAAAATTTATTTCAAACCAATGAAAGCTTTGTTTCTAAGCCCTCTGGGAATCACATCAAATGATTAGAGATCATGTTCAAACAGGTTATTGAAACTAAAATGAAATGAAAGGAAATAATTATGTTCTCTACTGAAAGATTGATACTCTTATTTAGGCAGAAGTACCATATGAGTGATAATAAAGCCCACACCCTCCTAGTCCCCCAACTAAGGGAGGACTCAGCAAAAATGTAATGCTTATACCTTGCATAGACCTGATGGCACACATACACATTACCCTCGGGAGATGTCAAAATTCTTCCATAGATATCACTTCTCCATTCCAACTTCATATTCTACCAACTGCTTTACCTTCAGACACTGCACAGGGCAATACCTGCCTAGTTGCCTTTCTTAAATACTGTTACCTTCCTCCACTTCAAACAGAAGCGCTGAAAGCCCTAAATTCCCTGACTACTGAAAAGCTGTCCAAAATCAAAAGGCCTTTCCCACTGGAAAGCCCCTGGGCAAGATGGCCTGATGTATTTATATTACCAGACGTAACAGTCCTTACTTCTACCATAACTGGCCTCCCTATAAAATAGCTTCCTTGAAGGGAAACCAATCCCCCGAAATGTGTTTAGCTTCTTGATCACTTTTATCCTTAAGCCAAGGTAGGACATACTGGATTAAGGACCAATAGCATTTTTAAATGAAGATTACAAATTATTCACTAAAATATTGGCTAATAAATTGAAACATTTTCTCCCTCACCTGATCAATAAAGACCAAGACTAAGTTTTGATACCAAAACGTTGTTTGTTTTGTAGCCTAGAAATGTTTGAGATTAGGTGACCCTTTTTATCAGTAATGCAGAACCTCTACTCAAATTGCCTCATGCAATCTCACCTCTCTTTGATATAAATAATGGCATGAGACAAGGTTTCTCACTATCCCCCCTTATTGTTCGAATGATTCATAGAACCCTTGGTGGCAGCTATCTATCTATTTGTGAATATAAAAGGATTGGTGGTTACAGACATATAGGAATGGGGAAGACAGACAGGACAGTGAGCTCTAAACTGAGTTCCTTAAACTATTACCTACCAACTTGCCTCTGCATATCAAAAGCAAATGAGACAACCGCAAAGACCATCCCTTCCTTTATTAATATGCAGACATAAAACAAGATTCTCAATCAAATACAAAAGCAAGGTTAAAAGTCTGGGTGACAACAAAGATAGCCAATATGGCACAAAATCAAAAGGGATAGTCAAAATTACGAAAGCCAACATCAGAAAACCTGAAATATCAGAAATAAAGCAAGTCAATAGCACACACGTAGGCTTACTAGAAATAAAACCAGCAGCAGTACTAACTTTCAACTGAATATAAATAGGTATTGAGAGAGCCTCAGCTGCAGATGACTTTGTCTAGCATAGCAGTTAACTACTGCTAGACCAGAGCAGAGCTGCAGAGGGACTGGATAAACACAGTCTGCGGGCAGATGATGATGCTGGCACTGATGTTACAGAAAAAATTTAAGCTGTCTCTCTTTGCTGATGATGTACTATTAACCGTCTCCAAACCTAACAAGACCCTCCAAAATCTTCATGGATTGTTGAATTATTTTGGTAGTCTATGTGGCTGTAAGGTTAATCTGAGTAAGATCGAAGCTTTGGCAATTAACATCCCCTACTCCATGCCTGATTTCATCTTAGATTACATTAAAACATGGTAGACACAGTCTCTGAAATGTCTAGGAGGTCATGTCACTACTATCTAAAAGTTCCTTTAGGCTCAGAACTTCCTTACCCTTTTCAAATCCTTAAGGCAACTTTTAAGTAGATGGTATAATATCCCAATCTCCTTTTTTGGCAGCAGTCTTCTATACTTGAACTTATACTTTAAAACTCTACCAGAACCACTGAGAGCGCTAAGAGAACTTTAGTCTTCTTTGTTACAGTTTATATGGGCACATAACACCATTGACTATTCCGACAAACACAGACAATTTTTATTTCTAAAAACCTTTTGCCATAAATCTTCTTTTTATTTCCATAATTTGTTTTACGTTTCCATTTTTTTTTTACTGATGTGAGAAGGTTTCAAGTTTTAGTAGCAACTTCTCAGATTTTTAAGAGATTTGAAAAATGCAAAATTTTCGGTGACCACTTCAGTTTGGCAGTGCCCTATAAAGGCTTATGCATTATATACCCCCACAAGAAGCACCATTTTATGAACCTAACATCTCAAACTATTCAAATCAGCATTTGAGAAGTCTGTTAACCCTTTAATTTTTTTCTCCAAAAGCAAACAAAAATGGATTAGAAATTTTGAAATTAGAATTTTTGATTACGATTATTCTCATTTAGCCCTAAAATGGACACATTCAGAAGGAAGTTGAGGTAAATATACATTCCAAAATTTTTGCCCTGCTTCTTCCGAGTATAGGAATACCAGAAATACGGATGTCAACTTCTGTCTCGTCTGGTAGTGATGACCAGAACAGAGTTCGTGCTATTGGGTTTTTGGAGGCCAATTTGGCTACAATTGTTTTGTGGGGCCACAGTCTACTTGAAGAGCCCCTGAAGTAACAGTACAATACAAAACGTTCAAGATGTCACCATTTAGGAAACTAGACCTCTCGAAGAATTTATCTGGGGTTATGTTAAGCATTTTAAACCCCAACATGTTGGACAAAATCTAATGCAAAGTAAATGGTGCAGAGTAAAACTTGTGTTTTTTATCTTAAAAATGTCATTTTAGTGCCTAATATATTGTACCCAACCCCTAGTACTTTAGACAAACACCACAAAAATCATTCTGCGGGTTTCCTGAGCACGCCAATACCCCCCATAAAACATTTGTAGATGCCTTTTTGGATCAGTACATTAGAACCCCTAAAAACTGACCCTATTTGAAAACTACATCCCTCCATAAATAAATCTTGGGGTGTAGTGAGCATTTTACCACCGCAGGTGGATCTCAAGGATGATGCATAATGGATAGTGCAGAGAACAAATTTTCCATTATGTCATCTTGTGCCCAGCTCCTGCCACTGGAGACAAACACCCCAAAAATCATGAGGCGGGTTCTCCAGGGTATGGCAGTAACCCATATGTGGCAATAATGCACACGGCAGAGCTCAGCAGGGAATGTGCAGCATGTGACATGATGTTTAAGCTATGTGAGAGTGCATTAGGGTACAATTATATATCCAGGGACATGTTGGTAAATCCGGAAACAATCCTTCATGCATAACCCTGGTTTCTCGGGGCACGTGTCACAAAAAGGACTCTTCTGTGTCCTTCCCTTGCTGGCAGTTTGGGTAACTTCTCCTGGAAAGTGCTGCCCTGGTACAATCTGTGTGGCCTCACTTCCAGACATACTAGCACTCTCCCTTTCCTGGTCTCTAAAAATCAGCTGCCAGGAAAGTTCCCCTCTGGCCTACACATTTATGTAACACATAAGCATTATACAGTGCCATCTGCATGATGTGCACGGCCAGATTCTTGTACCACACCCTTGACTTCCGCATGGCGTTATATGGCTGAAGTACTTGATCCAACAAATCCGTTCCTCCCATGTACCTATTGTTATCAGTCCGGCTTGGGGGCTTCTGCACTGCCACCTTGTACAGGGGCAGGGGTGGTGGTGTGCCCATGTATTGTTTTTAGTACAAGAACGTCCCTCTTGTCCTTGTACCTAACACACAATAATGAGTGCTTAGCTCTCGTGCCTTCTGAGCTTTTCCCCTACCAGCGACTTCGGGAGACCTCTCTGATTCCTTCTAACAGTGCCGCATGCCGCAGTTTGTCTTGAAGTGAGGCACTTGAAAAGGGTAACACTGCTATAAAAATTGTCCAGACAGAGGTGGTAGCCCTGGTCCAGTAGTGGTTGCACTAAATTCCACACTACTTTTCCAGAAATTCCCAGGAAGGGGGGCATTTGGGGGGCGCTATTTTGGTGTCCTTTGCTTCATATATCCTGAACTTATACTGTAAATATACCCTGATGCACTCTCACACAGTTTATACATATTCATGCCATACCTTGCCCTCTTATTGGGCAATTACTGGCGGGACTGAAGTCTCCCTTTGAAATGTACCAAGGAATCATCTATTGATTAATGCCTCCTTGGAGTAAACACTTCCAAAACACTTTGGGCATTTAGATAGTCTAATATGGGCTGGACCTTATACAGCCTATCATAACTGGGGTCATCTATCGGTAGGCACTGTGAAAAGTCAGCAAAATGCTTCAACTTATGGATGGCTTCATAGCGTATCCTACTCATCGCCATGCGGAACATCGGGGTGTGGTACAGAGTGTCTGTACTCCAATAGTCCCTTATTGTGGGCTTCTTTACTAGTCCCATCAGAAGCGCTATGCCCCAAAACTTCTCAATCTCTGCTGCATAGGGGTCCACCTGTGGGATTGTGCACATATATTGTGCAGTGTAGAAATTGGTCTGGGATACCATCAGACCAATTAGGTCCTCACTAAAAAAGGACTTAAAAAAGTCCACTGGTCTAAGCCCTGACATGTCTCTGCATATCCCAGGACTGGCCATAAAATCATGAACCTGAGGGGCATAGTTACTGGGGGTCACCCATGTGGGGTCAGAAGTCCCTGGCACTTCAGCAGAAGTCCCTGGCACTTCAGCAGAAGTCCCTGGCACTTCAGCAGAAGTCCCAGGCACTTCAGGAAAAGTTCCGTGGCACTTCAGAGCTACTACAAAAGCGCCTTCTCGGGGGTTCCTCAGAGTCTCTTTGTAAGGACAAGGTGGGAAAAAAATGGACACTTGTCCCTTCTAGCTGACTCCGTATCGGAGGCCATATAATTATATAACAACAAGTCAGTGTATGATTTCTGTGACATGATGGTGGGATAGTACACAGCCTACACAGAAAAACTCCTCCGCAGAACAACACAGAACACCTACTCCTCTGCAGAACAACACAGAACAATGCCTACTCAACTACGCTATGCTACGCTACTCTACTCCACTTCACTACTCCACTACACTACGCCTACACCACTACACTACTCCAGTGCACTACGCCTACTCCACACCACTACTCCAGTACACTACGTCTACTCCACTACACTACTCCACTACATTATGCCTGCTCCTCCACACAACGCCTGCTCCTACACACAACTCCTTCTCTTCCACACAACGCCTGCTCCTACACAGAACGCCCGCTCCTCCATGCTACACCTACACGCTAATCCTACTCCTACACACTACTACTACACGCTCCTCCTACAACTCCTAACAGATTAAACTTAAAAGTGCGGTTGTGGCGGATAGGAAAAACGGACAACGGGGAGGGGGGAATCGAGTGTTTTGGGGTACAGTAAAGAAACAGATCATTAGCACAACTCTCTCTAACACCACCAGACACAAAATGACGATGTTAAAAGTGTTGGGCTAGTAAGATCAGTCCCCCAGTGTCACAGATCACTGTCAATGGCCAATGGCAGCGATCGACATCACAGGACCAATCAGATCAGTCCTGTGATGTCAGAGGTGGGGTGTTGGCTGCTGATGCTGACACCTCCCACTGAGGTGTCAACCTGTCTTGCGACAGGGTGATGTCTAAAATGCAAGTAGCACTCGCGTCCGATATATCGTTAAGTCACTGCGCTCAGCGTCCGATATATTGGATGCAGAGTGTGAACAGGTTAAAATACATAAGGTAATGAAGAATACACCCGTCATGAAAATGGAGTTAAAAGTTCTCCACCTTCTCTCTTTTTCTTTATTTCCTTAGAGTCCTGGCCTTAACATAATGAGATCTGCAGCTTTATAAACATGCAGGCTTGTAATGTAAAATTAAAATCATGGCAAAAAAAACAGGGGACAAGGGAAGACAAATGTAAATGTGTGACTGTTATTTCTACTCCCAGAAACTGGATAATGGAAACCTCTCACATGTTTCTACACATAAAGTCCTGGAAGTATAATTCACACTAGGCCAGAGGATTTTGTTCAACTGGAGTAGTCTGCTACTTTATCTGTTAAAATTTATCTAGCTATGTTTTATATCTGCCCAGTATAATTAGGCATTAATTGCAATTAAAGGTGATTTTCAATTAACATATGTTCTTAATGTAACTTGATTTGTCTGTTCTATTACAGTAACTATGAAACAATGACATTAGAGTACAGTAATTAATAATTCTGTTCTTCTATGATGGGAATTTTACCTAATTAACCTCCTAAATATCCTGGAAGTTAAAGTTAATTATGATATATCGTCTAGATAATATTATATCTTCACATAATTTATGTAACATATAAGAGGCCTCAATCATTTTGGTAAAAATGACTTCAAGGGTTTCTTGACATGTTATCAATAGTTAGATCAGTGAAATTCTACCAAATGATGACTTTTTTGCCTCATTAATTGAGGCATTATCTGTAGTCAGGTCTTTTGCAACCTAGATCTATATTACATAATATCTGTGGGCCAATGCAAAGTAAAGGAAGGATCACAAAGGGTGATGTGCTGCTAATCCTTATTCTGCTGAGAACATGCAGTCAGCTGACCAGTGACCTTTTACTTGATTGTCAGCAGATCACTTACACAAGCCAATAATGTTCTGGGAACAGGTATTCCCATTCCATTGCAGTTCTGTCTGTTAAGAAGTGTTACTGTTTATACAAGTCCATCACAACCCTGTTAAATCTCTTTTTAATGAAAACAGTACATATAAAGTATAAAATGCATTGCAATGTACAGGATAAAAATACATGTCAGGTAAAAAACTATTCTGAACCTGTAGCAAAACATAGTAAAGCCAATATGCAATTATAGGAAAATGGGTAAAACATCCAGGGTAGACAAGACTCAGTAAATGTAAATACTGATAGATGGGAAGAATTCAAGAATAGATTAAAGTGTCAGTGTAAACATAACATGGTAAACTTGAGATTGGCTTGAGGGGTTAACTATCTCTTTTTTATAATAAAAAGAGTAAATTCTGGAAGTTGATGAAAGCCATTCCAGGGAAATCAGGGACTGTCTAACACCCATTACTTTTTGACTTTGTCCTAGTTTGATAGAGTGGTAAATATCACCTACATTATTTTCTCCTAAAATTTGTTTTGTTTGCTTACATGTATAATGCTGTCCATTGTATAAGTTTACCAATTTCTTAATGGTGACTTTGAGAAGTTTTGATGACTGTTGAACTACATTTGTTGAATTCCAACCTTTATTGTATCAGGATCCTTTCTTCATCCCATCAATCTAATGCCAAATTGGACGTCAATCAAGTTACAAGTCACTTGCTTATATATACAGTGTATTAAAGCTCAGGAACCTGTAATGTAGACAACAAACTGTTTCAGACACAGCGGCCTAATGACCCCTGGGTGAGAAGGATTGGAGAAACGTTCTGATACAATCTAAACAACAAACTATACTTTCAGCCATGTGAGACCAGTTCAAAAGCAATTGTGTAGTACACTACTGATAAAGAGAGAACAGATCAGTCCTCAGATAGATGCTGCTTATTCTTACCTGTGTAGTTTTAATTGAAGACAGTGCAGGGAAAATTGGTATATACTGGTGGTCACATACACACTGTCACAGCGGATTGCACTTACCTTTCACTTACAATGCAAAGGAAGCATAAATTAACCCATTCACACCCCCGATACACAACTTACTGCTACCACCTCAAAATCCCTTAGCCAGATACAAAAGATAGCAAACACTCACACATGAATAAATAAAATAAATAAAAGGGTATCTCCCTGCCCATCCCCGAATGATTGATAGGTCACTTATGTCATACAAATAAGAAGAGACCTGTCAATAATTCTCAATAAGCAAACTTATAAATCTTAGATGAGAACCCACATTTTTTATTGCAGTTTAACATTCCCCAGGAAAACTTACACCAATTTGACCTAGATCTTTTTCAATTTTGGTGACAGAGCTGTAATTGCCAAAATTCAAAATTGTGCAAAAATGTTGATAAAGGGAATACTTTCATAAATATACAGCACATCCAAAATCTAAAAATAGATGTATGCAATATTCTGTAAGAGCTATCCAATGTTACCAACTTGAGCACTTAATATAGAGCACTCAATATTTGAAAATTTCAGAGGGGAGGAAACTTAAAGAGTAACCATCATTTCAAAAAAATGTTGATATGTTGTAGGGCAGGAAATGTTAAGCCCTTTTTCAATTGGATTAGTTACCTTAATCATGCTCCTTCAACTTGTATTCTACGAACTTCCCCCTGTTGTCAGTGACTCCTCAGATGGCTGTTGCTAGGTACATACAGTCCAAACTGAGGTGAATATGGAGGGAGATTTCCCCTGCTCTTAGCTGTTTGTCTCATGGCTCAATGCCCCAGCACTCAGTCATGTGCTGCCAGGAGCACTAACTAATGTAATAACCAAACACCTACACTCTTATCTCTCCCTCGACCTCCCCTACACTTGTATATAAACAAATAAGCCACACAGACACAAGCTGCAGCTCTCGTTCAGTGTCTCCCACTCTCCTAATTCACATCATGCTTGCAGCATGAAATGGCAGGAGTGTGAAAGCAGAGATATGTGCCTCTCCAAATCTTCAATCTGTCCCATGTACTGTGCTGAAGTATAAGATTGAAATGGTAGAAAGATAGATAGATAGATAGATAGATAGATAGATAGATAGATAAACAACATTTGAAAAGTCCAGCAGCACCAAGATTGCCAAGTAATTTTGTGGATGCAAACCCCAATGTCCTGGTCTTGACACACCAGACAAATATATCCAAGAAAAAATGAGACTGCACTCCAAGGTAAAATGTGAAAAAAACGGATGGGAGCTTTATTAGCCCAAGTGCAACGTTTCAGACCATGTTCAGGATCCTTTTTTAAGCCCTTTTTTAGTGAATTCCCCCGGAACGTCAACTCCGGCACGAGACGGACCAGAAGAGGGGGCAGGAGATTCCACCGGACGTGTGAACGCAAAGATGAACAAGAACCAGCCGCCTGTAACAAGAGGGACACTGGTGAAGAGAAGAGCTTAGTGGTAAATATTTCATCTAAAGAACTTACTAAAATGCAGATTCAAGTGCTAGAAAAAGGACTTGGTTTTTGCCCTAAGACAAAAACGGACTGGTTTGAATTGGAAACAGATTTGTTTCGTTTTTTCAGAAATATCAGATTAAAATGTTGGTTTGGTAAACAGCATGCAACTACTAAACCTAGGTGTACAGAACTGGTATTGAAGGACTTTGGTCTATCAAATAAAAGTGAGTTCATACCAAATATTGACTTACCTGCAGTAGATGCGTTTGTTAATGCAGTGTTAAAGAATGTTGACAAAATGCAGCATGAAGCTACGAAACAGGGGTTTGCAAAACCTAATATCACAGGACCTGAGATGAAAGCTTTGCAGGAACTTATCCATGATGGCGACCTGACGATTAAACCTGCCGATAAAGGGGGTGCGGTCGTCATTATGGATACAGACAAATACCTAGCCGAGATACAGAGGCAGCTAAGTGACATTAAAGTTTATAAGAGGTTGGATAAAGATCCCAAATTTGATATAGCCAGGGAAATTAAAAAAATCACCCAGCAGGCAATTGAAGGGGGTATTATTGATGAGGACTTACAGAAATTTTTAATTGTTGTGTATCCCAGAACACCGGTTATATATGCCATTCCAAAGATCCACAAAACCTTTGTGGATCGTCCTGGACGCCCTATTATTTCTGGGGTGGGGTCTATCTTTAGCAATATAGCCATTTTTCTAGATAAAGTGCTGAGAGAATTTGCGACAGGAGCGTCGTCTCACATTAGGGACACATCAGAGTTTTTACAAAAGCTGAAAGAGGTTAGACTCCCCGATGATAAAGAAGTGTGGTTGGTGTCTTTTGATGTCACCAGCCTCTACACTTCTATTGAACATGAAAGGGGCTTGAAGGCAGTACAGATTTTGCTAGAGGATTCTGGTTATACAATTGAATGTAAACAATTTATTCTTGAGTTACTGGCACTCATTTTGAAATCTAATTATTTCCTTTTCAGGGATGAATTTTTCCTTCAGGTAAAAGGTACCGCCATGGGGTCCCATGTGGCCCCCACATATGCTAACATCTATATGCGGTACCTTGAGGAGCATGTCATCTATGTGTCGCCCCAGTTTCAGAAGTTTCTGGAATGGTGGCGATACATAGATGATGTGTGTGCTATCTGGGTTGGTTCAGAGGCTTTACTCTAGTATACTCTGCTGAAAAATTGCAATTCCTTGACACATTGATAAAGAAAGGCAATGAGGGTTTTGAAACTGAGCTCTATCAAAAGCCTACTGAATAATCTGTTGGATTTCCGCAGTGGACATCCAAGGAGCATGATACGGAGTCTCCCTAAAAGCCAGTTAATGAGGGTGAAAAGAATAGTGAGCAATGAAGAGAAGGTTGAAGAGGCCATGAATAATATGTGTATAAAATCTGAAGAGAGGAATAACCCTAAACATCTTCTTTTTCGACAAAAAGAAGTAGTAAAGGATATGGATAGACGAAAACTGATTGAAGTTAAAAAACGGGAGTCAGGTGGTTCCAAGCGAATTCCACTGGTGAGTACTTTCACAGACGATAGTAAACGGATAGCCAGAATTGTAAGAAAGCATTGGCCCATATTGGGTAGTAATCATAATGACATACCAGAACTTAAAGAACCACCTCTTTTTTCATATCGAAGGGCGAAAAATATCCGTGACAGGGTTGTAAAAGCTGACGTGGGGCCGGGCAAAAAAAGTGTCCAGACTTTTCTGAGCAAACCAAAAATGGGGAGTTTCCCCTGTGTTAGTTGTGTGAACTGCAGTCTGATGCTAAAAGGCAGTACTTTCACACATCCCACTGACGGCAGGGTATTTAATATACGCCATTTCTTAACATGCTCCTCTGAGTATGTCATTTATATTCTTCAATGCCCCTGCAAATTAGTCTATGTTGGTGAAACTATGAATTTAAGGTGAGAATCAACCAGCATAGGTACACCATTAGAAAGGGAAGAGTGATTTACCAGTTTCATGTCACTTTAAAGAAGCCAAACACAAAGAGAGGGATTTGAGATTCATGTTAATAGACCATGTCCCACCCCTGAGGAGAGGAGGAGACAGGGAGAAAATATTAAAACAAAAAGAACTACAGTGGATTAAGAGATTGGGAACGCTCAAACCAGGTGGCCTAAATGTAGACTATTCATTGAAACCAGTCCTATAAGACCATCCTCTAACAGTGAACCACTGATACCAATGATGACATCATCCAGAAAGTATAGCCATGTGATAAATCTATGAAATTTGTATAAGAAATATTTTTAAAAAAAAATTGAAAAATTTGGTGAAAAATTGAAAAAATTTAAATTGACACTCTCATTTTGTTTTTTACAGAAACCACATGAAGAAAAGTCACATATGTATAGAGCACTTATGGGTTATTCACAAAGAAGACACATGAATATCTCCAACGGCCCTATAGTTTCTTTTATTTATGTTATTTAAGATGGGGGCTATGTACTTTATCATCTATTCCATGAACCTTCAATAGTAAATCCCTCCTTGAGGATGTGTGTTGGTTGAGCAGGGGTCATTTTTTCTTTCTTTTTATGAGGTACGCAGCAGTTTTACAGAGAGCACGGAGTGCTGTACGAAAGTATGACACACTGTATGCAACTCTATACTGCATTGTAATGTTTGGCTATAAGCCGTGGAACTCATGGGCAAGTTGCCCTTAAACAAAATGGCGTTGGTAGGAATGAACATGTGATCTTGACCCTAGGTAACTGCTTAGTGATGTTGAATGAAATAGTAAGTGAATGCGCCACAAATAGGCGGTTGCGCCACAAAGTGTCGCAGCATGTTTTGAAGGAAGGAGGTGGTTACAATGTGGGGCATATGATAGGTAGATGGCTCCCTGACGTCATAGGGACACGCGCACATGCGCCCTTTGTACTTCTGAACGCCGGGGGAGATAGTATTATTGTCACTAAGTTACAGGAGGTAAAGAAATGGGGCTATTACACGGAGTTATTTACTGATGTTTCTTAATATATCAATGGAAGCTGTTCACTGTGTCACATATATGGATGTTTTGAAGTGTCATTTTGTTGTATAAATGCACCTGATATGATCACATGACTTATGATGTTGTCCATATATATGGAGTGTTGGATTTATCACATTGCTTGAAAAAGGATCCTGAACAGGGTCTGAAACGTTGCACTTGGGCTAATAAAGCTCCCATCCGTTTTTTTAACATTTTAAAAAACAAAAACAAAAACAAAAAAAGGCTTGAAAAAGGATCCTGAACAGGGTCTGAAACGTTGCACTTGGGCTAATAAAGCTCCCATCCGTTTTTTTCACATTTTACCTTGGAGTGCAGTCTCATTTTTTCTTGGATAGATAGATAGATAGATAGATAGATAGATAGATAGATAGATAGATAGATAGATAGATAGATAGATAGATAAATAGATAGGAGATAGATCTGAGGACAGGGTACACATACTAAGGTATATGCAGATCAAAGGTGGACACCACACAACAAGTGTTTTCCCTTGCTTCATCTAGAGTATGTGTGTATAGACCTGTGTATGTGTCCCTTGTCCTCTGTTATTCCTCTGGGTAATGTGCAATACTTGTTTGTAAGCAAATACCTTGACTTGTCCTCAGGACTATGCCTTCTATACCTCTATACAGGTTACTGTGATCTATTTATCATGTATATTTAGTTATGTGACCATTGGTAGACTTTTCCTGTCTATGTTCAGTATCTTTTAAAATTGATTTGTTTTAATTGATCTAATAAAGTAATTGATCTAATAAAGTGTTATTTTATGCTTTCTATATTTATTTTTTTTTTCCTTTTTTTGTTTTATTATTTGATTTTGGGAACAATCTATTTAATGTAGTGGGGGGCATTGTGTCCATGCTTACACTCTTCTCTAGTTGCAAAAGTTCTAATACTGAAACTTTTCTTGTCATTGAATAAACCTTTACATTTTCAGTTATGTATATTGTTCATCCTCTTAGGCCAGTTCCACACTTGCGAGTGTGATGTGATGAACTTGCATCACATTTGCAATGCTTGCTGCCCGGATCTTCTGGCCCGAACGCTGCAAACTGGAACTAAACTCAGCATGTCAGTTCAGTTCCGGTTTGCAGCATTCGGGTCGAGAGAGCTAATATATTTTATCTCAATGCTTCTTTAACTCATATATATTATAGCATTTTAGTTTATAAAAAAAATACAGCCAGCTGTCCAGAACCTAAATAAAGTTCTAAGCCTAATTAAAAAACACAACCATCCCTGAGCAAGGAGACAGAGAGCCTTTGAAACTAGTTGGAAATCAGTTGTGCATACCTAGACTTTCCATACCCAAGTGACGTCACCACAGCAGTATTTTTGTGTATGTAATAAGGTCTAAGCCACTGACCTGGGCTCCCCTACACTCACAGCCAAAGTGTATTTTGTGGCTTTCAACACCCAGCAGCATACCAGATTAATACCTACTAAATCCAAAAGACTTTCAGACAGATATTTATGTCAGCCGTGATGTCAGAAGGAAGCACAGAATTTACAAGCAAATTTACATCCTTCTCCTTGTTGTGGATACAAGACTTTTGAACGAAACATGAGCACACACTCTATTTATCAAGATATAATCTGGTTTATTTAGTCTTTCACACACAATTCACATATCCTTAGCCAGCGCAGGAGAGATTTTCTCTTTATTTACCTCACTAGGTCTTTCACACGTCTCCTACTGATAATAGGGTTAACATCCCTGATGTGGTTTTCTCATAAATTTCTTTAATATCTAATTTAACATGACCTTCTTTAACTGTCAATAATTCTGCATCTTCTCAGAATCCACCAGCCTATAATATATTCCAAAACCATGTGTCATTGTGCCTCCTTCACCTGTCCCAACATGGCTACTAACTATTATAACATACAGTTGGTCTTCTACTTAAGAACACCCAACTTACAGACGACCCCTAGTTACAAATGGTCCTCTAGATATTGTTAATTTACTGTACTTTATCCTTAGGGTACAATAAACAGCTATAACAGTTATCAAAGTTGTCTGCAATTAAGCTTTATTATTAATCCTGGTTCTTATGACAATCCAACATTTTTAAAATCCAATTGTCACAGAGACCAAAATAATTATGTCTGGGGTTACAATTATAAAATATACAGTATTGACTTACATACAAATTCAACTTAAGAACAAACCTACAGAACCTATCTTGTACGTAACCCGGGTACTGCCTGTATAGTCAAAGTGATCTGGATGAGATGTGATCATTCTCTACCCAAAATTTTTAAGACAGATGCATGCAACCTTGACATATGACCCAAAACCCTTTCCTTCATCAGTGCTATAAGAGTGCTTAACATTTTAGGAAAAAAATCATGTACATCCGGAGACTTGCTTCACTTCAAATTTATGCACAGAACCTGTAACTCTGCCCTCACCTCAGGTCTAGTTTACCAATCTAATCTGCTCTCTCAAATAATCTTAAAAGACCCTTTGATACTTTTCACTCCTTGCTAAATCTTAAACAGCAGCCACCTGTGTCAGACTTTGGGACTGAAGATCTGGCCTATTTTAAAGACAAAATTGATTGTAATCTAGAGGAAATAACCCAGCTCACTGGCTCTATGAATCCCTTTCCCTCTGTTATCTCACCCTTTTCACTCTCTTCATTTGAGCCAGCAATGGAAAACAGATTCCCCAGGCTCCTTTCCTCTGTTTGCTCCATTTGCTGCTTCAAGGACCCCATCCCTTCATATCTAGCACAGTCCCTCTCCCCATAACCCCTTCAAGTTGCAGCGTTTTTTTTGTTCATTTGTTCCCTACGTTCAAAAATCTCTAACTTTGCAATTTTTCCGTGTAAAGAGGTGTGTGAGGGCTTTTTTCTGTGTAAAAAATTTCAGTGACATTATTCATTATTCCATGCAATGCACTGGGCAGTTGGAAAAAAATACAAATTGTCGAAAAAACAGGTTTGTGTCACTTTCCTGTGAGCTAAGTTTTTACAACTTTCACTGTGCGCTTCAAATGATATATTTCCTTTATTCTTTGGTTCAGTATGGTCACGGTGATACCAAATTAATATAGCTTTTATTGTGTTTAATAGGAGGCGTCCCTGCCTCCTAGGGCACGCATGCGCCAGCTCTGTAAAATTTAAAGGGCCAGTCCACCGCTAATTGGCGCTGGCCAGTTGCCAATTCTGTTAAACAGCCAGGCCCTTCATGTGTCCCCTGCTGGATCTTTGTGCCTCATAGCCTTAGAAAAAGCTTTATCCCAATGCCTTGCATCTGTTTAATGAATTCCCGTTGTGACCCCGGTTCCATTCCTGTGAAAACTGGTTGCCTCATAGACTCTACACGGTGTCGGCTTAGGTCATTGTCCATGCTGGTATAGAGGATCCACTAACACTGATCTTGACACTACCAAGATCAAGGGCTCAGCCCATGAGCCCTCTTCAAACAGTGGTAGGAGCTCTGTGCCGTACTTGTACGGTGCAGAGCGCAAAGAGGTTAATTTTAAAAAACTCCATGAACCAATCCAGTGCTTTTAACCATCAACCAGTCTCTAATATCCACTTCTTCTCCAAACTCCTGGAACACTTGTTTTATTCTAAACTAACCAATTTTCTCTCTGCTATCTCCCTCCTTGATCCTCTACAATCTGGTTTAAACATTATGCATTCCACTGAAACTGCTCTTTCTAAAGTTTCCAATGATCTACTCACTGGAAAATCCAACAATGACTATACTATCCTCATTCTTCTGTATCTCTCTCTAGTGTTTGATACTGTGGACCACCAGCTTATCCTAAACTACATCTACCACCAGGATCCAGTATTGTAAACTAAGCATACTGACCTTCTGGTGTTACCTCCTCTGGCAGGATCTGCTCTTCGTTTAGCTTCTTTTGCCCCATTAAAAAAAAAAATGAATCTGAGGGACTCTGCACTCAATAGCTGTTAAAGGAGCCTGGAGCACTCAGGCTCATTTGCATTATTTTTAAAGACTTTTTTTAAAAAAAAATAAGGGCATATGAAGTTTAAATAAGAGTGGATCTTGCCAGAGGGGCCACACACCAGTATGTCCGTGTGCTTGGTTTACAATCCTTGAACCTGGTGGTAGATGTCCTTTAAGATGATTCACTCCTTTGGACTGGAGGACACTGAGTTGTCTTAGTTTTCTTCCCATCTATCAGACTGCAATTTTATTGTCTCCTTCTCTGGATCTCTTTCATCATCTCTTACTCTTACTGTCAGAGTTCCTCAGGGCTCTGTCCCAGGTCTTTCTCTCTTTTGCTTCTATACTGCCCCCATTGGACAAACTATTATCAAATTTGGTTTTCATTATGATGTTAATGTTGATGATACCCAATGGTATACTTCTGCATATTACATCATCCGTATCTTACTGCAGAACATCAGTGATTGTCTCTCTATATCATATCCTCTCTCTACCTGAAGTTTAATCTTTCTAAATCTAAAGGTCTTTCCACCTTCTACTAATCAACCAAGCACTGACATCACCACTTCCACTCCAAGACAGAAAGTCCACTGTCTTGGGGTTATGCTGGACTCTGACCTTTTACTAAACGTTCTACTCTACAAACTATTTTTAAAAGCAGCAGCTGGAATGGTCTAACAACCCTGACTCTACAAGGATTACTCCACTCTTTGTCACTGCACTGGCTGTCCATCACCTTTCATATTAAATTGTATTTATTCCCCCTCACCCACAATGCTCTGCACAGTGTTACACTATCCTACCTATCTGCCCTCATCTCACCCAGCTCATGATTTTCGATTTTCCAGTGATACTTTCTTCCTTAATTATAACCTCCCACTCATGTCTCCAGGACTTCTCCCAAGCTGCACCTATTCTCTGGAATGCAATACCTTGAACTATCAGACTAATAGCTAACTACCATAAATCCATTTTCTTCAGGCAGACCTATCACATTCCATACCTGCTTGTAACTTTCCTTTTCTTTACTCTAAACCTCCACTGATCTCTCCTCCTTCCTTCCTATATTTTTTTATGTACCCCATGATCTGTAAAGCGCTGGATAAAGATTTAAATAAAGGTTTATTTTTATTTATTATCACACCTACCCTTTATGAAGATGGCCTAGCCAATAAGTTCTTTTAATGCACCCTGCATGGCATAAGGCTATGAAGAGAGATTAGAATGAGAGATAAATGAACCTGATGGAAAGTTTAACATGCATGAGTCTGTAATAAACCCAGATTTTTAAAATTCTGAACATGCAGTTATCTCTCAAAAGTGATAAACATACATTTTCCAGGGCATCGTTATAATATATTTCTGTTTTCTACCAGACATCTGCTATCACTTTCTAAACAGAAAAGGCTTCCCATGGGTCTCTAGGAATATAGTGATATAACAGGAAGATATATAACGTGCCTCTCATCCTGCTGGAATTTAGAAAAATTTTACAAAAGCTTGAAAATAATTTCAAAGAATCTAAAAGGAAACCAAAATAAAAATAAGCAACTCTATAGGGAACCTGCTCCAGCTCCTTTTGTAACAATATTCAGTAGAAACTTTCTTGGGCTAAAACAAAAAATACAGTACAGTACTTATGCTGCTATGTATCATATACTCTTATGTGACCAGTGGAGGCCTATAGGATTCTAAAAAAGCCCCTCCAGACTGACTTTGAGAGTATATTATTGTCACGTTAGAAGAGTAGTCAGCAGTCTAGAGTGCCATTTAACAAATGGTGTGGTATATAAATTCCTCAGTTTTTCACTTCCTGAGCTCCCAAGACGTTGAAGAACCACCAAATGATATAGTGATTTACATTATAAATAAGAAGCACAACCACATGACATAGTGATTTACATTATAAAGAAGAAGCAGCACCAGAAATTACAGCCACATCCATGGTACATCAATAAAACGCCCTAAATAATGTTGGGTTAATAACACTAAAAGTGATCAGCAGGATTAATAATTGTCTGTTCATAGCAATCTTTACCTGAATTGTTTAATTGAAGTATAAATTATTTTACCTAAATAAATAAATTAATACACTAATTGCAGTTATTTCTCTATTTTTCTAAAAAGTGCAAAAATTGTTGTGTATATAAACAAGATTAGAAAACTTTAACATTTAATTTTGTTAACGTATTAATTTCTCACTTTATCATTATTTAAAAAGAGACAGACACGATAAAAGATAGTAATGATGAGAAATCAATAGAGAGGCAATTAGACCTATTAAAGGAAGATAGGAGCTCTTTTAAAGAAACTGCTCTGGATACAAAATATTGAAGGGAGCAAGGAGCAAAGCTACTTGTAGAAATTAAAAGAGTGTGATGCCAAGGAAGTATAAAATTAATGGAAATATTTATCTAGCCATAGATCTGCTGTGGAAAATGAGCAAATCAAGACCAAAGTGGAACAAAAGACTGACATATCTAGCAGTAAGTGTAGCATCCACTGCCAAATAGTTTTTTGTCTTTTCTTTCCTAAAGTCCATGAAGATAAGCATTAAGCAATATATAAAAAGATCATTTTAAGATATCAACTTGCCCTTCAATTGAATGTGTTTTCTCATAAAATAATATCAAACATTAATACATTGCCTGAACCAGTCTTCTTATAGAGTTCATCACATTATTATTGGCCATAGTATGGTGTAATTCAATTTCACTTTTACTCTAAAATATTGTATAAGATTTCTGATAAAAGCATGTGTTAATTGTCATTTAAACCAATGTACCGTAAAATGAATTCACAGAAAGGGTTTTTAAAGTTACACTTAATATTCAGGAGAATATGTTGAAATAAATTGAGTTACAGTCTATGTATATTATAAAGCACTCATTGTTTAAGTGAATTATGTACAGTTGTTAAATAGTGGATAACGGAGATTGTCTTCGGCAGCTTGAGAAAAGAGAATGTTATGTAATGATTAGAAATAGAAAAAGACTCATTAATGTGTATTACAATGGCAGGAGGCACCCCATGTATCCATTAATTCTTGAACTATGTTAGACGTTCAGTGCAGTTCCAAATATACAGTACAGTACAGTAACATATAATAAACCTTATGCTTCTGGACTCCACTCAAAGATGACGCATTTATGTAAGACAAAAAAGGAATTCATGTTCTATTTTACAGTACTTTCCAGTAATTTCTTAAGATGTAAAGTAAATTGTTAAAATGAATCTTTAAACACAAATTGACTCAACTAACCAGTTTGTTGATCTACCTTATAGATAATGTTTAATTATGACCCAGTGAGGTGGCATCATCCAAAAAAAATGCAACTGTTTGTATAAAGTATTGGAGGCGGAGAGCTCTCGTTGCACATTTGGACTGAATTTGACTGAGCTTGGCTTCATCCCAAAACTCTCTATCTGTAACTTTATGCAACCATTTACACTTCATTTGAAAGTTGATTTTACAGACAATGCTACCACACTTGTTCATATAACTAACATGATCTACAATGTGTTAGCCTGTTTGACAACAAGTGAATGGAGGATTATTAGGTCAGTTTTTGCTGACAGGTTCTGTTTAAGTTATGAAATTAGTTACCTTTTATGAAATAAAACATGAAGTTTCGGACCCCTGCAAGGTCAATTAACTGTCTTTTTATAGACATTCCCAGAACGTAGAGGTTCTGGAAGGTGCAGGAAGGGATTTAGTGTTGTCCACACAATGTCCGGATATGGCACAACAATAAATCACAACCCTAAAATGCTAAAAGACCCCTTTCACTAGCCTCAGTGAAACAGAACCTTATTAACTCAATAAGCTGCCACCAGTTTCCTTTAATATAAACCTGTTCCGTAACAGCATTATATAGGTTAAAGATCCAACCCGTACCATGTATATAACGAAGACACAGAAGCGGAGATTCATGGATTGAGATAAAATAGCAACATAGGTTAAATTTTAAATTTAATTGCCCAAAGGGCACGCTAGACAAACAGAATGCAAGAGAGATCATTCCTGTGCTTGTGATGGTGAATTGTTTCCCCAGGCAAAAGACACTGGGTCTCAGGGATGCTTTGATTATACAGGTGCAGACACACCCCTGCACACCCCAGGAGGGCTCCGTGGACCCTCCTATCTGGTATCAAGTCCAGAACCTTGCTTCTCAATGGGGAGTCATAGCATCAGGGTTCTGTTTTCATTGGATCCGGATGAATCTCTGGATCACATTAATACCAAACCTGACCCATTGGCTGTGGTTCCATTCAGAGATATTTGTATCTCTGTGTCCAAGAATGGTAGAATCTAGTGAGTCAGAGTTATGAAATTCCCTGGCTATACCGAATTCAAAAATGTATTTGCTCTTGGGATGAGATGGATCATAACTCCATAACTGTCCATAACCAACATATTAGTCTGAGATTTTATGACCCTTTGTTCAAAAATGAAGGTAAGCTCCCAAAGCCTTTGAAACAGTAGGTGCCCAACAGTCTCCGGAAACTCCTTTGAGGCTATCCCTCCCAAAGTGATAGATAACACTCTAGCTACCTAAATTAGGCTACTCAAGATGAGGCTAGGGGGAAGAAAGGGATATGGATGACTTGATGAACAGGACAAAATCTGGCATGTGAATCCTTATACATATATGTTCATTATACCCCTGACTGTTGCTACAATATCTACTACTTTAAATCCAATACTCTATCTATCTACTCTTTAAATACAATCTTTAGAAACTGCACTAGTTATGAAAGAAAGCAAGGAGAAAGCTGCTAGTATAAATTAAAGTAGTAGTAATACCAACTATTTTTTGTTAAAATGCATCCAGTCATGCACCTTCTTTTGATAATTGGTGACATAGCTAGAAATAAGTGTCACACACTTCCAAATAGTTAAAAAGGCAACAAGGACTTAAATTAAGATTCGGGAAGATAATTAACTGTACTAAAAAGATAATTTTGTCCTTCACTTAATATTCCTTATAAAATGTTTACATGCATGAATGTATTGCCTGTCAATTTAGTGAAAGTTAATTTCAAAGTGTTTCAATGCTAAACCTATAAGCAGATTCAAATATTTTCATACTTCTGTTCCTGAGAGATACATTTATAGATCTTTATCCATTATAAAATGTCACTTCAGACTTACATGGCACATCATAAAATAAGAAAACTTCCAATAGGAAGAGCAGAGCAGCATATCTGTACATTGCCTGTGCTTTTTCTATTCTGAACCAAATTACAGAAAATGCTGCACGGTGCACACAACTTGTTTACTTCTTATATTGCACAGCAGTCAGAATTTCTTTCATCGGACAAGCCAGGGCCCTGTACATAGAACTTGCATGATAAAACCTGGAGTCACTTCAATAATTTATGTACATTCTCCTACACACATGCACACAACATGCAAGTAGCACCTCCATAGATTATTTCTTTGAAAGCAGAAGTCACTGTCCCTTTTTAATATAACATCTAATGGATCATCCCCTGATTATAATGCTAGAGTAAGGTTCTGTAGTATTTGGAAATCTATTTCTGTAATAGAGAAATATTAACTCCATCAGGACCCCACCCTTTTGTTTTTGCATTCCATTTTGTTTTGCTTCCCACATTCAGAAAAACATTCAAAGTTTTATTTTTCTATTAACAGAGCAGTATGAGGTGTATTATCTGGGGGACGAGCTGAACTCCACAGTTAGTCAAATTTTTTGAACCATATATAAAATTGGTTTAGGTCCTGGACTTGACCCCAAACATGAAGCCCATTAAAGTCAAAGGGGATCTGAATTTTAACACCCAAAAATGGCTATAAATTGGAGTTTGTAGGGGAAAGGGCTGAAATGGTTTAATAAGAGCGCTGTTGCCCTGACAAAAATTAAGCTAGGGGCTTAAAATAAAAACTTAAAAATTAGATAAATAAAGAAATAATAATAAAAAAATAATTAAAATAAATCTGCCAATGTAATTGGTTAAAAGCGCTCTGGGTGGTTAGAACCAGTTATTCTCACAGCGGATTAAAGAAGCAATGGCAAAACCACAAACCCCTCCACTCACTGCATTTAAAGGTGCTCTGAACCTTTAGAGAGAGATTTTCTTATAGAGTCAAAATTAGCAATTGGAAAACCACACACACTTCCTCTCACTGTGCTTAAAATCCAGCTATTGCAGTATTTGATGGATTTAAATTTTGGCAGTGAATGCAGAATTTGACATTTAAAATTTTAAATCCAGGAATACCTAATTTGACAGTTTAAATTTTAAATCCAGCGAATGCAGAATTTTTAAAAATATTAAATTTTGAATCCAGCAAATGCAGAATTTCTAATACCGTATATACTGAAGTATGTGCCGACACGAGTATAAGCCAAGACCATTAATTTTACCACCAAAAACTGGGAAAACCTTTTGACTTGGGTATAAGACAGAGGGTGGGAAATGCATTGGTCACAGCCTCCCAGTATATAGCCAGCAAGCCCCCAGTAGTATATAGCCAGCCAGCTCCCAGTAGTATGCAACTAGCCTGCCTCCTGTAGCATACAGCCATCCAGCCTCCTGTAGTAAACAGCCAGCCAGCCCCATGAAGTATACAGCCAGCCAGCCCCATGTAGTATACAGCCAGCCTACCCCTTTAGTATACAGCCTGCCAGCCCCTGTAGTATACAGCCAGCACAGCCAGTCCCCTGTAGTATACAGGCAGCCCAGCCAGCCCCCTGTAGTATACAGCCAGCCCAATCAGCCCCCTGTAGAATACAGCCAGCCTAGCCAGCCCCTGTAGTATACAGCCAAGCCAGCCCCCTGTAGTATACAGCCATCCCAGCCATCCCACTGTAGTATACATCCATCCCCCTGTTGTATACAGCCTGCCCAGACAGCATCCTGTAGTATACAGCCAGCACTTAAAAAAATTTGGCTCCTCACCGGTGTTTGGCTCCTCTTCTGTCTTCCCCGCGGCTCCTCTTCGGTCTTCCACATGGATCCTCTTCGGTCTTCTGTAAGAGCTGGCAGAGAAGTGGCCATGCGCTCTGCCGGCAGCCACTACTGACGTCATAGATAACATGGCCCCATCTATGCCGGCTGTTACAGAAGACCGAAGACAGAAGAGCTGCGCCGACATCAAGGAGCCGCACTGAGCATCGGGGCCGCCGGAGGGGGAGTATATACGTTTTTTAATTGACTCTTGTATAAGCCGAGGTGAGGTTTTTCAGCACATTTTTTGTGCTGAAAAACTCAGCTTATACACAAGTATGTATGGCACTTTAAATTTTGAATACAACGACACTTCACCACCTACTACTTGGCAGCTCCTTAGGCAGAAAAGTTACACATGTAGATGGTTTTCTGTCAAAATGTCATAAGATGGGCCTACCTTGTGTCTAGTCAAGTGTAGAGTTTGTTCTGGGGGTCAACATATGCAAGTTTATACAAAAGAAAAAAAATGGGATCTCAAATGCTTATGTGCTGTTTTGATGACATGGAAGGTTAATCCACCTGGATTGTTTCCCAACATTGTATAACTCATATTGAGTTATTGCATAAGGTATGAAACTTTATGAATCTGGTCTAAAGAATTGTGAATTATGTCTTAAAAGGTGATGATTAAGAAAATGTTCAATATGTGAATTTTCGTACATGTTCATTGAGTGACTAAAAATGGAAAAATTAAAAGCTAGTTGTGTGGACTATTTTTGTATGAGTTTAGGACCTCATCATCACCATCTTCTACCACTGAGCCCTCAATGCTGCCCTTCTTCTCCATCTGCACATTGCAGAAATCCACAGCAGTTGGCAGTTGGGTTTCATCATCACCGTCGATCTCTTGTGATGGTTTACCATCCACACCCTTATTCTCCAACACAAGTTCTTGCGACTTGGTTCTTGGGGCACAGAATTCTAGTTAGAAGAGTCATACAACACTGAGACTTCTCCGTGACTTTTATCTGAGACGGCTTTGCTGTTTTGTAGGGAGGTAAGCTGGGGGACTTTGCACTTTCAACAGATGTTGAGCATGGAAAAGATAATCCTATGGAAGTTGAAGCACTGTCTGCAATGTAGTATGGTTTATTGGGACCCTCTAGTATACACTGAACATCCTGGCATCTGCTTTCAACAGAGGAAGTAGTAGTAGGCACCTGCCAAAGCACCAGCTCCATCACCAGCAGCTGAGGAACCACTGCCAATTTCCTTCAATTCCTTTGTTCCCCATATTTCCTCATTTCCTGCAGTATGAGGATAAAGGGGAACTAAGTAATAACAATGGTACTACAATGTTGTGTTGTATGAGGATGTAAATGAAATTAGTCATATGACTAACACTTTAGCACTGATACAAATACTTCTAAAACTAGTAGTATAAGATAACACTGATGCAACTATTACTAAGACTAGTACAGTAAGGTAACCCTGATATAATTACTACTAAAACTAGTATTGCAAGATAACAATGATGCAAATACTACTAAGACTAGTACTGTAATGCAACACTGACACATACAGTTATATGATTAGTAGTGTAAAGTAACATTAAAACTAGTACTGTATGGTAACACTGACAAATAGTTCTATGATTGATATTTTAAGGTAACACTGATGCAAGCACAGCTAAAACTGTTAGTGTAAGATGATGCAAATACTTTTAAAACTGGTAGTGTAAGGTAACACTATAAGAAAAGAAAGTCCAGCTCACCACCACAGCCACAAATCCCTAGGTGCACAGAGAGACACGTAAACCCCTCAGCATGGTAGCTACCATGACTAAGTTCTTGGGGACGCAATGTGTCGGTGTTGCTGTGTTCTTATCTATGAAGTTATGTTACATGTACCTTTTTAAATTAAATCAAAAAACTGCAAGTGATTTTACATATCCTGTGGAGTATATGCTGGAGTATCCTTCCTATTGGAAGGTAACACTGTTACAAAAACTACTTAAACTAGTACTGTAAGGTAACACTGAAGCAAATACTACTAATGCTATTTTTGTAAGGTAACACTAATAAAACATTTCTAAGACAGGTAGTTTTCTCTCAGGCTGTCTGGTTCTATTGTTTTGAAGGCACTGGAGAACACAAAGTACACAATTCTTACTGAAGTTCCTCTGTGCTCAAGGTGAGAAAAAGTCTTGTGTAGCAGAAACAGCACTGCATCATCCACTCCTCTCTCATCATTGAAGGCTTGTTACAGTTCTTAGTTCTATAGAAAAAACATTCATCTACCGTCTACCATCTGCTTGCTTATGTCCAAGCACTCCTCTGTTTTCTTACCAAGCCCCATTATTTCCTTGAGGCCGTACCACACCCCTTTTAAATTATTGGCTTTGAGATTGGCTTCTAATTTTCTCCCATTTTTTCCTCTCTCTTACTTTGGTCCTCAATTGTTTCTGAATTGATTTTAAAGCCACTCTGTCATTTTTTCCTAAAGGCTACCCATTTTCTATTTAAAACAGTCTTCAGGTCCTTGGACACCCAAGGCTTGTTATTCTGGAAGCATTAGACCTGTTCCTCAGGGAATATGTGGTCTAGGCAGAAGTTAAGACAGGCTGATACTAGAGATGGGCGAATTTTTCCCAAGTTTTCAGAAAAATTTGATTCCAAACTTTTAAAATTATTATATCCCCTCTGTAGACTGGCTTTAAAGACTGTTACACTGCACCACCTCCACCCGCCCCCTCAACACTTGTACAGTGAGCAGGAAGTGATGTGGTCTAATAATAATATAATAATTCCTATTTACTTATTTTTAATAAAATATGTAGTTACATTTTGCAATCCTGCAATGAATGTGGATAGAGCTTTTAGCAGATAACTGGATAGAAGAGGTACGGTAATTTTGTACACTCCTCTTCTGCCCAATTCATAAATTAAGTTCTGTGACCTGTTGTGTTTAAACATACATAGATGCATTTTCACAGCAAATACTTTAGATCTTTATGAATTATAAGCACTATATAAAATTAATGATTGCAGTGTTCATAAATCAAATCAATGTGGAAAATGGTTGGCCTGAAGCTTTTAAATGTGCAGATTAAATATTCTATACCAGCAAGTAACCTCTGTGAATTGTGAAGTCCTACAGAGCACAGGACTTAAAATGGGCTTTTTACTGATTTTTGACATTACAGCACAATTTACAGCTTAACAATTTATTTTAAAGTACATTCTGTAGCAGTGTTTTCTCTGTGCATATTTATGGAACATAAGTATTTGTCAGGAGACATACACTACCAGCAGAATATGTTTAAACCAATGTTTGATTTCCCACTCACTTTGCAGAAATATGACCGTAGATATATACTTTTTAAGCAAGTAAAAGTTTTTTGTAAGCAATGATAAATAAGCTTCTCACCTTTTTTTAATTCCCAAATTACGACACATTTAATAGATGTGGACCTTTGTATTTTATTAACCCCTTACGGAAGTGTGACGTATAAGTACGGGCTGAGCCCTCTCCATACAAGGTGGGTGTTTGCTACATATCGCAGCAAACACCCACCGGCAACACCTGGGATTGGTGCTTGCACTCATCGCAGGCGTTATCCCTTTGATCACCAAAGCCAAAGCTGCTGGCAGCACATGGCCTCCTCCATATTGGTTTAGAACATAGCTCCCTGTGACATCATTGGGGAGCTGCGATCTCTTACAATGACAGCCTTGGGTCATACAAAGACCCGAGGCTGTCTCTTTTTAGCCTATTACTATATGTGATTTACGTATTGTAAAAGATGATGTGGAAAATCCCCATATACTACTCTGTAGCATGGCAGTGTATGGTAGGATCAGACAACCTTTTGTTTAAAAAAAAAAAAGAACTGATAAAATTAAAAAAAAACACAGTACAAACAGTACAAATCATAAACATGTTAAGTATCACTGTGTCCCAAAATGTCTGATCTATCAAATTATAATTATTTGTATTACTGTGACTAACCCCTTAACAGAAAATAGTGCCCAAATAACACTTTTTCACCATTTTGCAACCAATAAAAATGTAATAAAAAGTGACCAAAAGGCAGTACAGGCGGTCCCCTACTTAAGAACACTCGACTTACATACGACCCCTAGTTACAAACGGACCCCTGGATATTGGTAATTTATTGTACTTTAGTCCTAGGCTACAATGATCAGCTGTAACAGTTATCAGAGGTGTCTGTAATGAAGCTTTAGTGTTAATATTGTTTCTTATGACAACCCAACATTTTTAAAATCCAACTGTCACAGAGACAAAAAAAAGTTCTGGCTGGGATTACAATGATAAAATATACAGTTCCGACTTACATACAAACTCAACTTAAGAACAAACCTACAGACCCTATCTTGTATGTAACCCGGGGACTGCCTGTATAGTCCTCAAAATTGTAGCATTGAAAACATCGTATCTCACAAAAAATTACACTGCACAATGAAGTATGAAAAGTATAAAGTATGAAGATGGCAAAATGAAGAATTTTTTTGTGCAGGAGGTTTTAGTTTTTTGTAAATGTATAAAAACATTATAAAACCTATATAAATTTAGTATCCCCTTAATCATACCAACCTAAAGAATAAAGGAAACATATAATTTGGGGCATACAGTGAAAGCCATAAAAATAAACCGACAAGAAAATGGCACAAATGCATTTTTTTTTTACAAATTTCGAAGCATTTGGAATTTTTTCCTGCTTCCCAGTACAGGGCAAGAAATATTAAATACTGTCTCTATGAAGTGCAATTTGTTGCGCAGAAAATAAGCCATCACACAGCTCTTTACATGAAAAATAAAAAAAGTTATATATTTTTGAAGGTGGGGGGAGTGAAAAATGGAAATGCAAAAACAAAAATCTTAATCTTTCTATTCTCAATGTTATTGGAAATCTATAAGAATAAACATGATAAACCAGGCATACTGCAACACAGCCTTTGAAGCTATTGCAAGGATTGCCTTTGGTAAATCCAGAGCCCTTCTGGTTTATTTACATAATTTAAAAAGTTGATTTTTAGAAAGAAGGAGCTTGTAGATAACAAATACAAGTTTCTGTGCCTGGAACTATGATTACGATTCCCCTTAAGATCACACACTAGGTACCCTTCTAATCTTTACAAAATGTTTGAAAGGTTTTGCTTTTTTGTGCATTTTTACAATATGAGATATTGTAAATGTGTGTGAAAAAGGGCTGTGGGCATAAATTGGCAACTGTAAAAATATATTCTCATTGAAAATAAAAATAACACACTAAGAAAGAGTTTAAATTGTATTAAACTTTATATGTCGATGTAATAATACCATATGTAAGTGATAAGAATATTTTTTTTTGTGAAAGCTGTACAATTAAAAGGAGGCTCTTGTTCCATGTTGGGCTGCCTCTAGCCTTGCTAAGAGACGTGGGCATAGAGGCAAACAGGTTCCATCTAGTAACCTGTGGCACATTTGTTCACAGATGTTTCAGCTGGACCGGTGGAACCTGAAAAGTCATAGGTCGGCTGCCATAAATATTTTTCAATAAATTTTGTTACGGGGGGGGGGGGGGGGCGGTCAAGAAAGTGTTTCAGTCTGGCAGAGATGCAGCACATGTGGCGACATGTGCCTATCTAACTTAGCAACAACTGTCCCTAGTATCATTACTAATCCTGTCCTACTGTGGTATGCAATAGTTCCCCAAATCATCAGACCCCAGTTCATCAGACTGGGATTGGGGGCAGTGTGTTGCTCAACAGCATTGGGAGGATTAGGGCATTCACCAAAAGGCCTCCATAAGAACCTGTATTTGTTGCTCATAATAATTTGATTTCAGTCTTTAGCAGTCAATGGGACAGATTTACAGCGATCCCGCAGTGCGTGTCCAACGAGGATTCGAGTCTGCGGCGATTCACTAACATCGAGCTTCTAATTTCCTGCATGTGTCGCTTCCGCGCTGAGATCCGCCAGAGTTCACCTTCTTCTTCCTGGTGCATGTGAGTGCTTGATCTTGCGACACAAGTTCGCTTTTAAATTCGCTTTTGTCCGAATCCATCGGGTTGTCCGACGGTACGCCCCCCGATTTCTGTCGCATGCAAGCCAGCGCCGTTACACCACAATCCGATCGTGTACGCCAAAAACCCAGGGCAATTTGGCACAAAGCAGAAATATTTGGGAAACCTGACAGAATCACGGTCCGTGGACCCTTAGTAAATGAGCCCCAATGTCTTGAAAAAGTTGATGCACCTGTGGTTTCGCTGCTTGTGCTTGCCCTGGTTGTTGTCTGGTCAGACAGAGCACATTCATGCTATTTGCCCTCATGTAATCACTACTTCCAACAATCACTCACAAAGAGAATCCATAGATTCTTTTCAAAGGGCAAAAAGGGAAGCAAAAAGGAAATCTCTGGGTGCATTATATTTTTGGTCAAGTGTAGTACTCCTTCAAACCAGATAACCAGCCATGCAAGTATACATAGAAAGGTCATTTCCACCATTACAGAGCATCTCTGCCTGCCAAGTACAAAGCAGGGGAAATTCATCTCTTACAAGTCTCAAACCAGGGCATGTGAGAAGAAACTGACCACCCTTTTAGGTCAGGGCTATATGGAGAATCATTTCTACAGGTCACTGTGGTAATAAGATCTAAACTATGAGAGGCACTCTAAAATTCTTCTGTTATTCTGAAAGAAACACATGCCAGAGGATAGGAGAATCAACATCCCAACAATGTTCAACCAGACCCCCTCATTATGGAGAGGGAAGAAGAGGCACTCTGCATCCTTTCACTAGTTAAACTATAGCTTATGGCCTACTCACTAAACTTCACAGGTATAATTCATATTTCAGCTTCACCATTGTGCCTAATAACTACTTGTAGACTTCTACAGAAACAATGTCAACAGCGAAGAGGTGGGTTCACTACAACAGGGAGCTATTACATAACCCCTAAACAATTACCACTAAAATTATCATGCATAGTATGTATGTGTGGGGGTCATTACGAGGAAAAGGCTGGAATTATAACCAAATTTATTGGATGCAGGATATCAGCCAAGAAAGATTCTGAGGCATACAAGGTTGGTTTACACCTCCTAGTGATAAAAGGCAATTATCATATACCAGGCCTCCTGGTGTCATCACAAGCAGGGGGCTGGTCAGTGAATCTTAGAATCTATTTAGATGAAAGTCTCCATCTAAAAATTACATAAATAGGGTAACAAAAAAAAGGTTTGTTGCAAGATGTGCTGCCCGTAATTAAGTTGGTGTAACACAGATTGCTTTTGTTGAAAGTTTATTCATATAAATAATGGACTATGTGTTTCTTGGGTGGGCCACCCCCTTTATCAGGTCCGTAAGTGGTACTTTGGGTAAGATTGCTAGGGACCAGCAGGGAGTATCTGTTGCAGGCTGGCTTTCCAAGAAACAGTTGAACTGGAATGGCAAGTCTGTATAGCATGCTGCATGTGTTCTGTGAAAGGAGTCAGGAATACCAATAAACATTAGAGGTGCAGAGAAAAACAAGTGATGCTGGGACTTTTGGTGCCGAATTAAGCAGATGAGAGAACTAAGTACTGGTGAGACCAGGTGAAAGTGATGATATTGAAGATAATGATGATGGTATATATTCTATAACGCTACATTCTGGTATAACTCTTGTGCACTTAAATACTTGCACTTAGAAAAGTTGAGCTGGGTAAACAAAACGTAATCCAAAAGCATCAACACGTTTCAGGAATTTTTTTGCATCCAAAGTATTGCTGCATTTGTTAGTGGGGATAGCTCCTGGGATGTAACACAAAAAACAGCCATTTATTGTAATGTATTAAAAGCAATTCCAATCCAGCAATGAGGGACTTTTGGAACTACATGTAAACAACTTACAAGAATGGGAAGATATTTGGTGCTAATATTCTTTTGATGTAGAAAACATTGTAAACCCTGTTTCCAGATTATCATCTGAAAACCATGGACTTGAACCAAAAAAGTAAACAGTTTTTATATTTTTTAATAATTATCAACCAAACTAGAGGGAAATTTGACAGGTCAGAAACATTATTCCATATACTGTATGTTTAATTCCAGCCTTGAAATGGCAAAAATTATTAGTGCCACTAAGTATATCCGAAATTCTTATTATGAATATGTGATTAGTTATATAAAGAGGCAGAGGTCCCATTTCAATGAAAGTAATTTTTTTTTAAATAGCAGAAGCAGAAGTTTCGTTTGGAAATAGCATACTAGTCTCCATTATGTTTTTAAAGTAAGCATCAAATGATAATTATGCAAAATACACTGAAGTGAATATGTTGTCTGCCTTACATTTACATCTCATTAGCCATTTTCTGCAAGCGAAATGCAATAACAATGCTGCTAACTTCCCACTACTTGTATATTATGTGTATTCCCAATATTAAATTGTCAATTTAATAGCTACCCTGGTGAAAAATTCTAAGTTTGTAAGTGCATGGGATCCACCATCCTTAAATTCTGACTATAACAGCAATTTTGTCAAAAACTAAGACAACTTTTTTTTTTTTTTTCCAAAAATCTCTTTATTTCATATCTTCAAATTTACATAAGAATAATTCTTTGGTAAAACAATTTCACAACCATCAAGTTTCACTTAAGACAGTAAAAAAGGATTTTTAAAAACATGTTATATAGTAATTACATATACAATTATCGGTATTTCATCTAATTACACATGCTTAAATTCATCTTATTTAGCTAACAATGTCTGTTGTGAAAAGAGACATTTCCTGTCTGTCGTGATTTCTAGCATTTGTAAACCTTTAACCCCCCCCCTCCCACCTTCCTCCACTGGGGACCAACAAAACAAACAAACAAAAAAAAACAAAAAAAAAAAAAAAGAGAGAAAAAAAGAAAAAGAAAAATCAAATAAATACTATTGCCATATTCCAGCCAATTCTTACTCTGTTTGTTGCCATAATCCCCAAGTTTTAACCCATTTTTGTTGGCTCTTAATTCCTACCGTCCTGATCCTTTCAAATCTTTTTACACTTTTAACTAGATTTTGCCATTCATGCAACGAGGGAGCAGTTCTGTCTCCCCATTTTCGGGAAATACAGACGCAGGCTAGATGCATAATTTTGATAAGCAGGATGTCATATTTTGGGTCCAGATGTTGATCCTCCGTCAGCCCAAATATTGAAAGTAAAACAGAAGGTCTCATTCCTAGGTTTATTATTCTTGACGTTTCACCATACACACTTTCCCAAAATTCTGTTATCTTGGGGCATTCCCATATCATATGGAGATAGCCAGCTGTCACTGCTCCACATTTTTTACATCCAATGTTACCTCGAAATCCCATTTTCATAAGATCTACCGGAGTATAATAAAGTCTAGAAATAAAATTGTGTTGAATAACTCTATGGTTCCAGTTGATATGTTTTTATATACCCGCAACCATGTGTGGTCCGATATTGTCCCAACCTCATTTTCCCATTTCATTCGTGACCCGTGTTTCCAGTTAGCCGTATGTCCGGCCAACACAAACTTATACACTTTTGCTATTACTTTACCAGTATTTGTGCAGTTGTGCAAAAATAATAATAATATTGAAAATAATAATAATAATAATAATAATAATAGTATTGAAAAATTATTCTTCTTTTTACTTATTCTAATCGCGTGTGAAAGTTGCAAATATCTTAGAAAGTCTCCCGCTCTTAATCCATATTTACTTTCCATTGCATCAAAACTTAACATTTTACCTTCCTCTAAAACTTGTGACACATACTCTATACCCCGGCCCCTCCAAAAAGGAACATCAGGGATGGACAGTAACTCTGGGAGGCAAAAGTTATCCCAAAGTGGGGTATCATATAACATCCCTCCTATGTGTAGTAACTGTTTCAATTTCCACCATACCATGTGAATAGCTTTACACACTTCCATCCCCTTGAATCTATTTCCCAGAAAAACTCCCCCTTCCAAACACGCAAAAATTGTGTTCATATTCGTATGTCTTACTAATGTGTTTAAAACTAAATTTCGCTTCCACATTATTAATCTACTAACTTGTGAGCTAACAAAATAACCAAAAAAAAAAGGTAGTCCCAACCCTCCTTCTCCGGTCTTTTTATACATATGTGAGATTTTCATCCTTACTTTTTTGCGACCCCATATAAGATCGTTCATTATTGCCTCTATTAATTTAAAAAAGGAATCAGGAATCCACATAGGACTAGCTGAAAGAACAAACAATAATTGAGGTAGTAGGACCATTTTCACCAATCCAATCCTGTCTGATCGAGTCAACGGTAGTTTGCACCAACTTCTCGTCTTATGCCTTATCCTGGTAATTAAAGGGGATAAATTTAAATTAATATAATCTTCAGTTCTGGCGGATACCCAGATCCCTAAATATTTAAATTGAGTTTTACAAATGTCTATATTAGCCCCCCCCAAGTCCTAATCCGTTACTGTTTCTAGAGGCAGAAGCTGAGATTTACTCCAATTAATGCTCAATCCCGACCAATGTCCGAATCTCTCCACCGTCTCCATCACCCCACGCACTGACCTCGGTGTTCCCCGTAAATAAAGGATCATATCATCTGCATATAAGCAAAGTTTGTCTTCTATACCTCCACACCCACATCCCTCAATTCTTGGATCTTCTCGTATTAATATCGCCAGAGGCAAAGAGCAATGGAGACAGCGGACAGCCCTGCCTAGTCCCTCTAAAAAGATTGAACTGGGTAGATGCCCGGTTGTTGACTATGACCCTTGCCTTAGGAGCACTATATAGAGATTGTATCCAATGTATAAACCGTGGACCAAAGCCAAATCTCCTCAATGTTCCCCAGAGGAACCTCCACTCCACCCTGTCGAACACCTTAACCGCATCCAGTGACAGGATGGAGCGGAGCCCTCCTTCACCCATCTCCATTGTTGCGTACAAACGCTGCATACAATCACTTGCTTTCCTTCCTGGTAAAAAACCATTTTGGTCCGCATGTATTATATCTAATATTACTCTTTGCAAGCGATTAGCTAATAATTTTGCCAAAATTTTAATATCGGTATTTAAAAGAGAGATGGGCCTATATGAACCAATATCCATTGGGTCCTTGTCCTTTTTAAGGATGAGGCTAATATTGGCCTCTGCCATAGAGTCAGATACTTTGCCTAACCTAAAGATTTCATTGATTGTTTCATACATATAAGGAAGGATTTCCTCTAGATTCTCCCTGTAAAAGGCAAATGGAAGGCCATCTGGGCCTGGGGAGGTATCTTTATTACAGGCAAGTATCGTCTCTTTTAATTCTTCAGGATAGGACTTTCGAGATACTCTATCTGGTCTAATTTAAGTTTAGGAAAATGGATCTTTGAGAAATATTCCTGCAGATCTGAATCCGACCCCTTCATTGAGGATATATATAGTTCCTCATAGAAGGTTACAAATTGTTGTTCCATCTGTACTTGTTCCTTTTTAACCTGTCCATCCTTACCTCTAATTGCTGCGATGTAGCTATTTTTTTGTGGGTTCTGAATCTTATTGGCTAAATTTTTCCCCATCCTACCACCTTCCACAAAAGAACGATACCCCTGAAAAAAAGTCTTATGTTGGTTTTTTGTATCCAAGAACTCTCTATACTCTTTTTGTGCTTCTACTGCTAGTATCCTTTTTTCCTCAGTCGGATTACTACTAAGGCAACATTCCGCCTCTGCTAATTTGTCCTTAAGATAATTTTCGCGTTGAAAATACTTAGATTTAGCATTTTGTATTGATTTGTACAATACTCCTCTAATATGACCCTTCAGAGAATCCCAAACTACCAGAGGACTAGCTGTGTTCTTATTCGCTAGCCAATAAGACTCAATTTCTTTTTTCATATTCAATGTTGGTTTCAGGATAGACAGCCAGTGTGGATTAAGCCTAAAAGGTCTTTTAATCTTTTCTCTGACTCCTATAGTAACTACCACCGGTGTGTGATCAGACAGAACTATCGGTTCATAGGTCATTTTTAGGACTCTGGGTAGCATAGCCGAGTTAGAAAAACATAGGTCTATCCTAGACAGGGATTTATATGTGCGACTCATACAAGAGTAGGCCCTTCTATTTCCGTATTTCACTCTCCATACATCTAACCACTCCAGTTCCTTGCTAAGTTCAGCCAGTGTTGTCCTGCTAGTATTCCCGTACTTCTTGCCTTCCAGACTCATTATGTCCATCCCTGGCTCCATAGTACTGTTGAAATCTCCCATTACTAGAATAGGACAGTGATCTTTGTTTTTAAGAAAGGACAATAATTGCCCAATGATAGCTGAAGAAAAGGGTGGCGGATTATATATAAATGCTAACACTGCCAATTCCCCGTCTAATTTGCCAAACAGGAACACAAATCGGCCTTCCTGATCTACTTTATGGCTGATTGCGGAGTAGTTTATCGCTCTGTGTACCAAAACTGAAACGCCTCTGGAGTATAAACTCCCACAAGAGTGATACTCTTCTCCAACCCATCGTCTCTTAACTCTACCCAGGTTTTCTTTTATTAAGTGGGTTTCTAGCAAACAGATAATAGCTGGAAGATGTCTGTTTATCAAATCAAAAATGGCACATCTTTTAAATTTATCGCTTAAGCCCCGGATGTTCCAGGTGACAATTCTTGTTGTCATTCTCTAACAGGTTAATCATAAAAGTTTGCCAGTATATTTTGTGGATAACACAGCAGGTTGGCGACAAAGTTAACAACTTTGATGTGGAATCCATGAAAACAACCCAAATTTCTGCCTGACACACCTCGTTTGATAAGGGGACAATAAGGGGACGATGTATGGAGGCAGCTATATGGACGACTTTTGGAGGCAGCTATGGAGATGACGTGTGGAGGTAGCAATGGAGACCACGTGTGGAGGCAGCTAAAAAGACGACGTGTGGAGGCTGCTATGGAGAGAAATTAATTTGCATAGTGCCTGTATGTGGCAGTCCAAAAAAGTTTTCAAACCAGAGGAGCAGGTAGGTGGTCCTCCAGAAAAATTAAATAGATTGAGTGCCTGTATGTGGCAGTCCAAAAAAGTTTTCAAACCAGAGGAGCAGGTTGGTGGCCCTCCAGAAAAATCAAATAGATTGAGTGCCTGTCTGTGGCACTCCCAAAAATTGTTTAAAACAGAGGACCGGGTAGGTGGCCCTCCAGAAAAATTAAATACATCTCGCCAACATTCTCCTCCTCTTCCTCCTCATCCTCCTCCACCTCCTCCGATATGCGCTGAGAAACAGACCTAAGGGTGCTTTGGCTATCAACAAGGGAATCTTCTTCCCCCGTCTCTTGTGACGAGCGCAAAGCTTCCGACTTCATGCTGATCAGAGAGGTTTGGCCGCCAAAAAGCAAAACGGCGGGAGCTGCCATTTTCTCGAGCGGGCGAAGTATTCGTCCGAGCAACGAGCAGTTTCGAGTACGCTAATGCTCGACCAAGCATCAAGCTCGGACGAGCATGTTCGCTCATCTCTAGTAGAAATACTTTAAGGTGTTTAAATAATTCAATGCCACATAAAAGAATAAGCAAAAGTGGTTCATCTGGGGTGTACAATCCATCATCATCCGCATGATGCTTGTTGCCCTTATTTCCTTACTTATATTTTCCAGGTGCCCTTTTATGTAAGTTACATAAGGGGCAACTAAAACTGAGCTTTCAATGTTCTTTTAACGGGGTTGTCCGAGACATTAAAAAAAATAATATATGACCGCGAGGGGGCTGCATAACAAATAAACATTTACTTACCTCCATGGTTCCTTGCAGTGTCCCAGGCTGCCGTCTTTGCTGTCCTTGCCCATGTTTGGTTACAGGGGCACGGAAGCTCTACTGAGCCACTCCCACCTGTCCCCATATCTCAGCCACCTCCTGGCCATATACAATATTTTTTAACGTCTCAGACAACCCTTTTAGCTTGAAATATGATATGGATATATAGGCTACGTATAGTACAATATCAAAACGTAACTTTAAGAATTTATTGTGCACAATTTTAGGCTACTGTCATATATTCTTACGATATTTGCTGTGTCCAGTATTCAACAACAGCATTAGTTGGTTGGTAATACTGGGGATTCCCTTTATACTCCTCCAATCTTTGGGTTCTAACACATTTGGCTTCCAGTGCATGTGGCTATACACTTCTTACATGTGTTCCTATTGTTTTAATTCTTTATGACGAGTTCAAGTAACAAAAAGGGAAACTGGTTTTGTTTATGGAAAAATCTTATTTAATATAAAGAATCCACGGCTATTCATCACTACTATGAATTTATTCATTTGCACTTGTTGCAGTAAAATGGGTGATCCCAGATAATAATTTGGTAAGATAGTAATCTGCTTCAATAAAAGAGTTTTGGATCCACCATTGAACCCTTTAGGGGAGTGGTACTAACAAAAAATAGCAATTTGCTTTTCTTTGTCCTTTATGTATACAAGTTTTATTCTAGGATGTCTAACATTTCAATCTAACAAATACAAAAAACAAGCGACTTTGAAAACCATTCTTCACAATCCATAAAATCCCAAAATGTACACTGATAATGTGCCCACATACAGTATAGCACAATAGTATAGAATTGGGTGTTAGTATATATTTCTCTGTTATTTTCAGACACAAAAGGCTTTTCCTTGTATTTGGCAGAAAATGTGGTAGTCCATCTGTTCCGTGTTGTGTACCATGGTCTTTATGAAGTGCCAACTCTGCTTGGCCGGAAATAGATGAATGGGAGAAGTTACAATTTACATTTCTGGCTTAGGTTAAAATGGTTGAGATCCCACTGATATCAAACAACTGTTCCTTTATTTTAGTTTCCAATTCTTAAAACCAGCAGTGCCAATTCTGACTCAATCTGATGTAAACGCAAAAACCTACACTGAAAGCAATCTCTAGAATACCTATCTCGCCAACTGCAATGTCAACGGGTAAATTGAAGAAGAAGTTCAGTTTACTTAAGACCTGTAGATACTGAAGCTTTGGCAATTTATTCTGTTTTCAACTGGCATGAGACAAGAGAATAGTTTAAACTTCTTTGTTTGCTATGCGCTCTTTTTGGAGGGATATAAACAGATTACAATTCAAGCAAGCAATGAAGAAAGTGGATATTCTGTGCAGTTGAAACTCTGAGTAAATTTCCAGGATGCAACACTCATTTGTATCTACTTTATAATCGCTACATTTTACCTTGTTCATAAACCAATAGTGGAATGCAGAGGGGTGCAGACACTGAGCACGGCAGCAGCATGACATCGGTGGAGATGTGTATAAGCATCTAGTTTTTTAGCTACTATATATATATATATATATTTTACTATGTGCTTTAGCAACCAATTTTGTTTTATCACTACCATTTATTAAACCATTTAATTTAGAAAAAAAAACTATGTTAGCTTATATTACAAAGAAACGTAAAAATAAATCAACATTTAAGAAATGGGACAGGGTACAACCTGGAAGGTAATACCAGTGGTTGGACCCAAGAATCTACTTCATCATACTGTTAACAACAGTACTACATATCATGTAAAATATACTAAAATGCCATCTATTACCCAGTATCAAGCTAGTGGCTAGTTGTATCCAATAAAAAGGAGATAGAGACAGGGCCGGTTCTAGACAAAGTGGGCCCCTGGGCAAAACTAAATGTGGGGCCCAAAATAAAACTATTTTATGACAATCCACAGTCAGTAAGAGGTTCCCTTTAGTATGATAAAACAAACTGTAATATGGGATAATTTTATAGGCAATAAACAGATGATAGGGAGATGATAGGCAGCACGGTTGCTCAGTGGTTTGTACTACAGCCTTGCAGCGCTGGTCAACATCTGCAAAGAGTTTGTATGTTGTTTGTGTTTGCGTGGATTTCCTATGGGTCCTCCGGTTTCCTCCCACACTCCAAAAAATTACTGGTAGGTTCAATAGATTGTGAGCCCCATGGGGACAGGGACTGATTTGGCAAGCGCTGTGCAGCGCTGCGTAATTTGTGTGCGCTATATAAATAAAGAATTATTAGTTATAATTATTATGATAGAAGATTAATATGAAAGATGATAGATTTCTAGATGCAGAACTTTAAAGTAGACAATATATACAGTAGATGAATATGAGAGATAAATACAGTAGAAAAGAAATAGAAGATTGATTAATAAATAGCGAGATCTATAAATGGTCAGATTATAGGAGATAGATAACTAGACAGATAGATGATAGATATATAGACAGGAGAGAGATGATAAGCATTCAACCAAGGGGTATTAACCCTTTCACCGCCTGGCATTTCTGGATATTTTGTCACGTTATTGACCAGAACAATTTTTACAACTTTGACTTTTAAAAATGAAACCGAAATTACAGCAAAAAGAATTAAAGTAACCCAACAAACCACATATTTTCTGAAAGCAGACAAGCCCCATTTTCAAAATTGGATTAAAGAGTTTATAGACATAGGTGCCTTCATGCAATTTTGATAAAACTGAAACATTTTATAAAAAATACTTAAAATTTGACTTTGATGGCAAAAATGTGCTCCAATCAGAAAATATTTACCTTCACATCTCCTAAATGTAATAAATGGACATGTGTAGAGTTCACAAATGCCTCATATTGATATGTTCACATAAATAAATCACATACACAATATCACTAAAACTGTAATAACTAGATATCTGCTTTTCAGCTAGAAATAGGTGGAAATAATGGAGAATGGTGTGTTATAAAAACTTTATTCCAGAACATGTGTGTGTTTTCGGTGTTACATATAGCTTTATGGACATGTTCTGGGTTGTGGTGTTAATATATAATAGCGACATTCGCAAAAAAAAAACAAAACTATCAGGCAATAAGAGGGAAAGTGTGTTCTTAAAGGGGTATTCTCGTCTGGGCATTTACATTCAGTTTCATTAATCTGCCATGTATACACATTTTTTCAATTAGATGTTATTAAAAAAAATGTTCCTGTGTGAAGATAATTTATCATAAATGTAGTCATATGGTCCCTTAGAAACTAGATAGATTCCTCGGATACGGCCACCTCTGCTGGAGGGATTGCACAAAGAAACAAATTGTTTTTGTACATGAAATGTCCAGGAGTCACTGCATGTCCCACAGCCGTCCCATGGTATTGATTGCTGAATCCAGGTGGTCCGGCAGGACTCTATAGCGCAAGTCTGGCCACTGCTGCCAGAGTGTGCCGTGGTCGTATCCGAGGAAGCTATCTCGTTTCTAAGAGTCAACATGGCTACATTTATGAGAAATTATCTTAAGATTTTTTTTTATCAACATCCAATTGAAGAAATGTTTACATATGGCAAATGAATTTAATTAAATGTAAATCCCCTGATGGGAATACCCCTTTAAATAGTTCTGCATAGAGAAAGGTTCAAAACATGAACATTAGTTGATATTATCCCTTCTCAAAATATAGTAACAAATAAAATGAATATTTCCATTATCTGTGAGGTGCAGCAGCTCCTGTGTGCTGAAAATTTTCCCTGCAGCCTAATGCCTAAGAATCTGGAGTGGGGTACAATTCAGGGGGCTGTATCTCTGGCTCTGTGGCACATAGAACCTCTCTTCTTTCATAGGAAAAAAGAAGTGAGTATCCTCTTTTATATGAATCTAAATTTATGTTTCTAAGTGTAAGGAAAACGGAGATATTAACTGTTAAACTGCCATCTGGAGTGATTTTTGTATTTAAAAATGGCACCTGATATTTTCACTTTAAAGCTGAATGTCTCTGGAACCATAGCACCTAGAAACAAAATTCAAAATTCATTTGAAAGAAGAGATTCTCCACTTTGCCTTGGTTGGTGATGTTTTCAATGTGGAAACATAATCATTGTTTATACTGTAGGTTGCCTTAAAAAGTGTCCAGTGCTTGAATAACCAGTCGAGAATAGCCGCAAGAGTCACAAACATAAACTTTTACACCACTGAATCTGGAGAAAATGTATTGAAGATAGCAGAAACTTTTCTAGGTTCACCGTCCAAATTAGCTTAACAACCTTCCATTGAAGCCTGAAGGCCGAACAGAATTCCCCCAACAGTATTGCATGTTATATTAAACATTTAAGAGCACCAAGTTACCAAGTAGTCTAATATCAGTGTCCCCTGCTGAGGTCCTTCTGTGCCATGACCCTGTTTGTTTACAGGGACACCAAAGCTCTGCTTTGACAACTCCTGGATGGCTGGGCACACCCACCGGTCATCTGTTTCCGTGCTGCACCATAGGGTCCTGTCTGCTGGTGCACCTGCTATTTTATGCTGCCAAGCGCCAAACAAAACCTACTTTTTACAAAATGATTAATATGCTTTGCAGAAAACATGTGCAATATCAGATGCAGTCCACCCTTGGTGCACTACTAATTTACATTACAAAAAAAATCTCTTAAATTACCAAAAAGAAAAGTGAAGAAAAAAGTGCACTTAACAAAGCAGTTTTGACTTGTGGGGTGATATGGAGCTGGTAGATTGTATTTAAAGGATACTGAATAACACATAACTTACCCGGTCCTGTCGCAATCCCGTGGTACGTTGTCTGACGAGGATTCGGGTCTGCCGCAATTCACTAAGCTCGTGCGCCCAAGTTCCTGCATCCGTCGCTTCCACACCGAGGTCTGCCGGAGTTCACATGCTTCTTCCCGGTGCATATAAGTTCGTGACTTGCGAAACAATTCTAAATGTTAAATCCTGCGCGTTGCCCAAATCCGTCGGATTGTCCAACGGCCTCCCGGGGCAATTTGGTGCAAACGGAAATCGTCAGGAAACCATACTAAAATGCTTCCGACAGTAAATGAGCCCCATTGTGTGTGTGTGTGTATATACACACTCACCGGCCACTTTATTAGGTACACCATGCTAGTAACGGGTTGGACCCCCTTTTGCCTTCAGAACTGCCACAATTCTTCATGGCATAGATTCAACAAGCTGCTGGAAGCATTCCTCAGAGGATTTGGCCATATTGACATGGATGGACATCACCAGTTGCCGCAGGATTTGTTGGATGCACATCCATTGAGCGAATCCCGTTCAACAAATCCCAAAGTGCTCTATTGGATTTCGATCTGGTGACGGTGGGAGGGCCATTTGAGTTACAGTGAACTCAGTGTCATGTCAAGAAAAACCAGTATGAGATGATTCCGCTTTAGGACACTGGCGCAATTATCCTGCTGAAAGTAGCCATCAGATTGTTGGGGACACTTGTGGTCATAAGGGTGGACATGGTCAGCAAAATACTCAGGTAGGCTGTGGCGTGCAAGATGTCAATTGGTACCAAGGGGACCCAAAGAGGAGTGCCAGAAAATTCTTCCACACATGACACACCACCACCAGCCTGAACAGTTGATTGATACAAGCAGGATGGATCATGCCTTTATGTGTTCACGCCAACTTCTGACCCTACAATACGAATGTTGCAGCAGGAAATCGAGGACTCCTCAGACCAGGCAACGGTTTTTTTACATTTCTACTGTCCAATTTCGATAGCTTGTGCAAATTGTAGCCTCAGTTTTCCTGTTCTTAGCTGGAAAGAGGGGCCACCGGTGTGGTCTTCTGCTGCTGTAGCCATCTGAATAAAACGTTAGACGTAATGTGCGTCTTTCAGAGATGCTTTCTGCATACCTTTGTTTGTAAAGGGTTGGCATTTGAGTCCATGTTTGCCTTTCTATTAGCTCAAACCCAGTATGACCAGTCTACTATACTCTGGCATCAACACGTACTTCCACCACAAGAACTGCGCTCACTGGATGTTTTTTCTTTTCGACCATTTCTGTAAACCCTAGAGAGGGTGGTTTGTGCGTGAACTAAAATCCCAGGAAATAGCATCAGTTTCTGAATACTCGAACAGTCCTTCTGGCACCAACAACACATGTCACGTTCAAAGGCACTCAAATCACCATTCTTCCCCATACTGATGCTGGGTTTGAACTGCAGGAGATTGTCTTGACCATGTCTACATGCCTAAATGCACTGAGTTGCCGCCGTGTGATTGGCTGATTAGAAATTAAGTGTTAACGAGCAGTTGGACAGGTGTACCTAATAAAGTGGCCGGTGAGTGTATATATATGTATGTATATATACATATACACACAAATGTCCTCTGCACATTTTATCAATTAGGGGACTTTGCTGAACATTTTATAAACTTGTAGTGGCTGCATTTTCCACCATAAAGGACATCTGTCACCAGGGTGAAGAATTGTAAACCAAGCACACTGACATACTGGTTTCTGCCCCCCTGGTAGGATCTGCTCTTCTTTAAGCTTCTAATGCCCTTGTTTTTAAGAAAGAATTAATTTTACATTATGCTTACATTAACACCTATGCTATGAGCTCAGAGCTCCTCAGGCTCCTTTGCATTATTGCACCAATATGTCAGTGTTCTTGGTTTACAAACCTTGATCCTGGTGTTCGATGTCCTTTAACCCCTTAGCGCTCTGCGCCGTAGCTGTACTGCTGTACTGCTGTATAGCAGCCGAACCGGCATCGTTAGCCGCGGGATTTCAAATGGGCTCGATCGCGGGGTTTGTTTAACCCGTTACAATGCGCGGGTCAACGAGGACCCCGCGGCAGTTAAATGCCTTGGGGGTCTTTACCCACGATCGGCCCCCCCCGCACCGTTTCGCGGGGGGCTGATCGCTGTTTTGGCACCTCTGGGTCCGATCGGACCCCAGAGAAGTCTTGAAGGGTTTACATTTAAGATGGCGTCTGTGGCGTCATCTTAAAGGCAAGTGTAAGCCTATGCATCTGCATAGGCTGGCCCTGATAATACCCTGCAATACATTATGTGCAGAGTATTATCAAGAACAAGCAATCAGATGAGTGCGTGGTTCATACCTAGGTGGATCATGTAAAAAAAAGTAAAAAAACAAGTTTTTTCATAAAAAAAATTACTTATACAATCACTTAAAATGCCCATAAGCCCACAAAACATATAAGAGACATATAACGCTCAAAAAAGTCAAATAAACAAAAACCCCACATTATAGTATCACCGCGTCCGTATTAAACAATCCATAGAATAAAACTAAATAAACTATTGAACCCAATGATGAACGCCGTTAAACAAAAACGTTAAAAAACCCGCCAAAAATTATGATTTTTTACCTATTATATCCCCACTAAAATGCAAAAAACGTGATCCACCAAAACATATGTACTCCGAATGATATTGTTTCAAAGACAACATGTCCGAAACAAAAAACAAGCCATCGACCGCTCTCTGTAGCCAAAAACGTAACAATGTATCCCATTGGAAGACCGCGATGCCAAAAATGATAGATATTTCCCCACATTAGGGTTTGTACTTGGCAAATTAGTAAAACATAAGAAAAATATTCCTGTGTTGGTATCCCCGTGTCGTATCGACCCATAGAATAAAGATAACAGGATTATTGGATATACGGTGAAACGAAAAAAAAAAAAAAGTAAAAAATCCAGTACAGAATTGATGCTTTCTATCATGACCTCAAAAAAAGTTCGAAAATTTTACAACAATAGGTGATACCAACCCCAAAAATGGCAACACTGGAAAAAGCATTCTCGTCCAGGGTCGGACTGGCCCGACGCGGAGGGCCGGTTGGAATCATCGGTTTGGGCCCAGCTACGCCACTACGGCAGGGGCAGCATACCCATCCAGGACCTAGTGGGCCCCCGGTACGTCCGATACGGCAGGGCCTCATCCCCTGAGGGCCCCTGCCAGTGCGTGACAGTACCGGTACTCGATGTGGCGTAAGAGCATCGAGTAACTTGTTTAAGTGAATGCGCGGCGCTTGATGCGCATTGTGTGGTGTGACGCGGCGTTTTTTTGCCGGCTACGCGCCGCACTGTGACCCTGATGCGGGCAGCGTCATGAGTCATGATATACTCAGTGCGCGCGTCTTGTTTGACGGCTAGCGCTCTGTAGCGGGAGCAATAAGAAAGACGCTGGAGAGCGTTTCGACAAGGTGAGTGAGTTTGTTTTGCACTAATTGCGAAGAATCTATAATATATAAAGGGCCCCTAGATATGTATATAATGGGGAGGTATGGTTCCGGATAATATATAGACGGGGAGTATCTGTGATAGGAGAGTATGCTGTGCCCCATACAGGAGTGTCATAATCAGTGTGCTGTGTCCCACTATACAGGTAGGCAGTAGTCTGTCACTGTGCTGTGCCTATATAGCGGTGGGGGAGTAGATCCACAGTGTGGCTTGCCTCGTATACCGGGTGGGTAGTGTCCTGTGTCCCTATATACAGGTCGGGTAGTAGTAGTGTCCATTGTGTCCGCATATAGGCAGCCGGTAGTTCCAGTAGTAGTCACGTGCCTGTGACCATACAGGATCAGTCTTAGACGTGCTCATACAACAGACAGAGATAGTACTGGTCCATTACAGAGATAGGGTAGTTGTCCTACTCCGTTCTATTATATACGAAGCGATAGGATGTCCCCACGTGCTCCAATATATACGATAGAGTGTAGTGTGCTGTGCCCATACTAAGGATAGGAAGTAGTAGACTGTGCGTGCCAGATATTACAGGACTAGGCGTACGTTAGTCGTGACTGTGCCCATATAAGGATAGAGTGTGTAGTGTACTGGCTGTGCCCACATATATAGGATGGAGTAGTAGTTACTGTGATGTGTCCATACTTACTGGAAAGGCAGTAGTAGTACTGTGCGTGCCCCATATACTTACAAGGTTGAGTGTAGTCGTGTGCCACTATGCTCTATAATAAACGGATAGGAGTAGTCGTACTGTGCGTGCCCATAGTTTTTAACAGGAAGGATTCGTACTGTTCGTGTGACCTATATAAGGATAGCTAGGTGTCTTTGTACTGCTATGCCTCATGTATAGAGGATAAGAGCCGTTAGTAGTACTGTGCTGTGTACGTACTATACACGGAAGGAGTAGTAGTACTGTGCTGTGCCTCCAATACACAGGGTAGGTTAGTACTTGCTGCGCCATCTCGGTCACTCGTACGCGACATCATAATACCAAGTGTGGGTACTTGAGCATCTGACCCCTATATCTAACGGCGGATAGGCAATCACGTCGTAGTACTGTGCTGTGTATTATATACAGGATTAGGGTATGTAGTACTGTGCTGTCCCCATATATACGGGATGGAGTAGTAGTATAGGCACAGGGTGGTGGGGTATTGTATTCAGGTGACTGAGCTGTCGTGACGGGTGATATTTAGTTGCAACGCAGTGTGGAGACCTGATGCTTGTGCCCTCCAGAGATGAAGATACTGATGGTAAATCTCCTAGTTGATACGAGGGAAAATAAGGGAGAAGTCGTCCTGCAGTGTCAGTACCCAAGGAGAAGACGTGTGGGACTGCTGAGATTCGGGTACGAGCCCAATTCCTGTGAGTCTTCTAACCTGTAATACGCTATATTCTACGACTATTTCTATAACGTCAGGGCTAGGTTAGTGCGCAGAGAGAAGAGGAGGTAAGTCGGTTATAGTTAGTTATTCATATGTTAAGGTTAGGCTAAGCAAAATAGCCACTCGGTGTGAAACGTGTGAAATGGGGACGTATTCTAGGGTGAGCGGTATGGTGGGCCCCCCAAATTAATTCCTCTGGTGGGCCCAGCGAGCACCGTCCGACCTGATTCGCCGCACAAAAAAAAATGGCCGTCACATGGCCCAAATAAGGGAAAAGCGAAATTTTATAGCCTTCAAAAGGGGGGCAACCAGGAAAACTACAACTACTGGAAGCTGCAGGGTGCTTCTTCCTTTCTGCGCCTTGCTGTGCCCCCATAAATAAAGTAGTCCACACGTGTGGGGGGTTCGCTGCACCGGAGAGAAATGTAGTAAACAAATTGTGATGCGTGCGAGGTTTTCCCTCTTTGTTATTCTTTGGAATGTGTAATTTTAGGGCTAAATGATACGTACACTAACCGATCCAAAACTTGACCAGTTTCCCTAATTTCATCCCCATTTTTGATTCTCTTACGGAGTTTATGCAAGATCTCATAGGGGTTAAACAATCTTGTAATGTTGTTTCTGATAGTTTGAGGGGTGCGATCGTTGGAAAAGGGTTCGTTTATAGGGGTTTGTTTGCTTAAATGTAAAATTTGATTTACCAACAGTATTCATCCCCCCTAAGAGTTCAATTCCCCGAATCTCGGAAATCGCTATTTCGCTTTGTCGGCCGCGTCGTCACAAATCCAATTTCCTATTTTGGGGTTACGTTTCACAACTTTCCCATAAGTCAGTGCCAATGGGCATGTTATTCTGCATTATTAGGTGGTAATCCTATCTCCTGCCAGAAAACCGGGGGTGATTTGAATTTCGACACATGGCACATTTTCTCAAAAGTTCATCCATTTTCTTTTTCCCTTTTTTGTACATAAAAAACGCAAAACTATCAGCCAAAATTTCCACTACATGAAGCTATCCTGTGGGGCCACCAAACAATCTCAGTAATCGCTTTGCTTTTGATTACGTACAGCGTTCCAAACGTTTATTTACCCACGGAAGCGACACGGTCCAAATTTCAAAAAAAGTGCGGACCTCTTACCTGGCAACGGCTGGTCTCTTCGGGGTTATGCTTTATACTAGTCAATAGGTTTGCCTAGTCCTTTTGTGGTCAAAGTAGGGACCTCGGCTTGTATTTGGGATGGCTCGTATATGGTATGTAATATAAAGAGTCCTGTAAAAAATGTTTATCTTACAGGGATCAACTCATTGAAAGTAAAAAAAAACAACAATGTGTAGCTGAATACAATATCCTGAAAAAGAAAATGTTTAAATTTATAGTCAAGAAGGTACTGTTGAGGCATCTCAGAACTACAAACTGAAAGTACAGGATATAATAGACAAATTGAATGCAAAGAATGAGACATTAAAGCACTTCGCCAAATAAAGTAAACAGTAAAAACAAAACTATTTATCAACAGCATAAATAATATGAGTGGTGTGGGTCTTGGTGTAATGGTGGAAATTTTATGAGGAAAAGGCAGATGTAAATACCTTCTTCTCTACATTGTTTGCACAGAGAAAGACAGTAACAGCAGAAACAATTATTGATAACATACATTCTCTTTTAAAGGGAACCTACCACCACAAATCTACCACACTTCTTTGATAACTCCGCGCCTGTTTCGGAGCAGTGACCGCGCAGGCGCGGGCCTGCTCTTCTGCGCATGCGCAGACGGCAGGATCGCCGGACGAGGGCGCGCAGCTACACGGAGCTGCGTGCCGAAGATGGGTGAGTAGGAGGGGTAAAGTGGCTACCGGGGCGTGGAGTAGCCGCCTCGTGTAACCTCAGATGCGGCTACTCCACGCCCCAGTAGCCGCATAAGTAAATTTGAATATATATCTAATAAAAGTTATCAAAAAAGTGTGGGGACGTGAGGATTAGCCCTTAAAAGGGCTATCCTCACGTCCCATTGATCCACCTACCACCCAATCTACCTTTATAGGTAGATTTGTGGTGGTAGGTGCCCTTTAAATTTTATCTGCTTCCCACAATTAAAAGTTAAGAAGTGCAGCATTGCATTGAAAAGATAAAAATAGAAAAATCAGCCATACTACTACCTCCTGCACCTCCCTAATAAATATTCTTTATAAGTTCGGTACAGTTACATGAATAGCCCATGATACATATCACATGGTCTTACCTCCTAGAAAATAAAAGGGGAAATGTTATATCACCAGAGATAAGGTGGCTTTTTAATCCCTTCCCACATCCCAATGTGGGTGTCAGTTGTTGTGGTTAAGTATACCCCCCATTTCACGTGCTTTTTGGTTGATAAAGTAGATATCAAGAAATCAGTGTAAAATCCACATAGTTGCTGCTGTGATTTTTTTCTCAAAGTCCAGGGTGTCAGTTCTTGTGGTTCAGTATGCCCTCCATTTCAAGTGCTTTTTTGTTGATAAAGTAGATATCAAGAAATCTGTGTCAAATCCACATAGTTGACTGGTGGAATGCTAAACTTACCCCCAACTTCAAGTTATGGCACACCTTGCACTTTTTTCACCAACCTTATAGAAAACCCATAAAAGCTTATTTTTTTTACATGCACCTAACACTGAAACTGAGGCTCATGTTGGGTGCTGGAAAAACAGATCACAGCCTTTATTATATATTATTTAACAATTTTCTCAAAACATAAAATTATAAAACGGTAGGCACTTTTATTGAAAATCTTAATCCGAATGTCAAATGGCTCGGGACTGCACTATGCCCATCTGAACTCCCAGATGGCAAGTTGGCCAGACGAGCAAAACACTAATCTTCAATTTCTATTTTTCCACGAGCTGTGACCTCACATTTCAAGTGCTTTTTTGTAGATAGTAGATAGTAGATATAAATAAATCCTTGTCAAATCACCATAGTTGATTAACCAATATGTCAGACAGAGAGATGGCAGGTAGAGGAGGCAGAAGTCGCAGCACAGTAAGGGGACGTCATGGCAGGGGTAAGATATGGAGAGTGGTACGGGAGGTTTTGTTGCACTTGCAAGTAGTCAGGCTGTGCATACTGAGACTGTTGAGTAGAATAGCAGTGACAGCGAAACACAAATCGATGACTATGTAGCCGATCGCACTTGGGAGCCGGGTGAAGCCATTGTCGGGAGAAGAGGGTGTCAGCTTGCACATCAGGCAGCAAAGCAGGCAGCAAGTTGCTACTGTGGCTGTAAGTCAGCAGGGTGGGAGCAGTTAAGACACCAGAGGAGCTGACAATGTGTATATGTAGAATCTGCGGGCAGAAAGTGAAGTGTGGCCAGGGAGCTAACGTTGACACCAAGACCCTCCAACAGTACATGAAGCGTAACCATCCAATGGCCTGGAAGAAACGTGTCTCAGATGTGGTGGTCTATCCTGCCACCGCAGCAACTGCAGCAGAATCTAGTGGCACACATGCCATTTCAGCCAGTCAAGGCTTCAGCACCTCTGCCAAAGGGATCTGTTTGTCTTTGACATCATTTCCCAGTGCAGATGCTCCTGCTCCTCGCTATGCATGGCGGCAGCAGTCGTTGCATGAGGCGATTACAAAGAGACAACTGTATGCATCCAGCCATCCTAAGGTGCAGAAGCTGACCGTGCTCCTGTCCAAGATGTTGGTACTGCAGTCCCTCCCTTTCCAAGTCGTGGACTCTGTACCCTTCAGAGAACTAATGGCTGGTGCCGAACCGAGGTGGAAAGTTCCAAGCCAAAATTTCTTTTCCAAAAAGGCAGTACCCACCCTTCACAAATATGTAGAACAGAAGGTGGGCCAGTCCTTGAGCTTATCGGTTTCTTCCAAGGTGCCAAGCCAAGCACACCCTCCTTGAGTTGCAGTGGCAGAACGGCCTCAACCAACATAGGCGGATATGCAATTTTTCCACCCATTGGAATTCCAGCCTCCATATGTTAGACTGTCTGTATGAACAGAGAAAAGCCATTAATGATTTTTTTGATGATGAAAGCGGACAGGAGTACTCCCCTGTGTAACTTTGATGCCAGCCACTGGCAGATAATGCGTGACACCTACCGTTTGCTCAGGCCCTTTGAAGAGGCCATGTTATTTTTCATTCGCCAGAACTGCAGGAAGATTAACGTCATTCCACTGCTTCATGTCCTGGAACTCATGCTGCAAAATCTGTCTGGTCAGGGCACTGGGCACTGACTACATCTCATGGCCACATGAGTCCAGTGGGGGCTGAACTGGAGGAGGAGGAGGACATTGAAGCACAAGCAGAGTCTGGTGCAATTTGTGGTTTTTCCACTCAGGCAACAGGAGAGGAGGAGCAGGAGCATCTGGAGGAGATAGAAGACAAGGCAGATGACCCAGGAGCACCATGGCAGTATACAGTGGCGATGGAGAGTCCCTCAGAGTCACTTGCGCAGATGGCCCATAGCATGCTGCTTTGTCTAACTAGTGATAGTTGAATAGTTAACATCCGGCATAAGGATGTCTTTTGGCTCTCCACCCTCTTGCTACCTGTCCAAAATGGGTGCCTTTTTTTCAGCTGCCGAGAGTGAGCAACAGGTGATGCACTATAGAGAACTGTGCAGACAGTTGGCCTCTGCCTATGTGCGCCATTGTCCATCCTCTGTCAGGTCTGACCAGGGGATTCCTGTCAGCCATCGCTCAAATGCTACTGCCACGGCTGCTGTGGGGAGGTGGGGGGTAGGAGCAGTAGCAGCTTAAGTCTGGAGTCCTTAATGAGCAGCTTCCTCCATCCGCCTATTGAGGAGGGAAGCCGCCACCAGCAGTAGCAAGACATGGAGCAGACCCTGCACCAGAAGGTGGTGGCCTACTTGGACAGCACTCTACCACCCCAGGTAGAGCATCCCCTGGACTACTGGGCAGCCAAATTTGATGTGTGGCCACAACTTGTGGAGTTTGTGGTAGAGAAGCTGTCCTGCCCGGCCAGTAGTGTGGCATCAGAGCGGGGAGGGCCATCGTTACCCCAAGGAGAACACGTTTGTCCACCCGTAATGTGGAGAGACTGACCTTTGTCAAGATGAATCAGGCGTAGATCGGCCAGGATTTCAGCACACCAATGCCATATGCATCAGATTAGAAGATTAGATCAGCCATGATACCTCCCCCAAACATTGAGAAATGAGTCTGGATTCTAACTACCTGCCTCAGCCACTAATCTGATGCTGTCACCCGCCTGATGCCTAACTTCTGCTGCCAGTTGCTCCATCTGCCTCCCAGCATCTTTACCAGGGACTGGAAATGTCACCCACCTCCACACTCTGTGGCCTACCATCTTGCCGCCACCTCCACACTCATTGTGTCATTGTGCCAACTCTTGTGGCCTACGGTGTTGCTGGCATCCCCACCCTCTGTCATTGTGCACTCCTGTGGCCTAACCATGTAGCTGCCAGCCTAAAGAATTTGTCATTGTGCTACTGTTCTGATCTCCTGATCTGCCCGCCACTCTGAACTCTGTCATTGTGCCACTCTGTGGTCTATACCGTGTTCTGGCCAGTTAAATAATTTTGTCACTGTCGCACTCCTCCTCCTGCTGCATGATGCGGCTGCTGCCATCGTCCACTGCCGCACGTCTGTCACTGTGCAACATGGTGGAGCTACCTGTTTCTGCCCTCCACACTCTGTCATTGTCCCACTCTGTGTCCTACGATGTTAAACCACCCCGCCTCTCCAAATCCAAATAATGCGGTCTACCATGTAAGCTTCGCTCAATAACTTGTCATTGTGCCACTTCCTCTCTGAACCATCCGGAGGGGGGGGGGGGGGGGCTGCCAACCACCATTCACATTCTTACTGGTTCCACTCTTGGCTTCCTGCTGCTTCCCACCAGCTCCACACTCTGTCTTTGTGCCACTCTGTGGCCTACCGTGTTGCTGTCACCTCCCCATTCTGTCTTTGTGCCACTCTGTGGCCTTCCATGTTTGCCCGCCACCATCTCACATCTGTCATTTTGACCACTCTGGTCCTACCATTTTGCCGCCACCTCTACATCTGTCCATTATGTCACTCTGTGGCTCCTGCTGCTGCACCACCTCCACACTCGCCAGCTAAATATTTGTCTTGTGCCACTACTTACCTTCCTCTGCTGCTTCGCATCCACCTCTGGTCAATTGTGCCACTCTGTGGCCTATCCATGTTGCCGCCACCGGAGCCCTCCACACTCCGTCATCCGTGCCACTCGGTGGCCTCCATTTAGCTGCCAGCTAAGAATTTTTGTCATTGTGCTACTGTCTGACCTCCTGCCCTTGCCCCCCTGCAGCCATCTCCCAACTCTGTCATTGTGCCATCTGTGCCTACCATGATGCTGGCCATTGTACTACTCTCTGACCTCCTGCTGATGCCTCCGCTGATGCGACCTCCCATTTTCGTCTTTGTGCCACTCTGTGTCCTCCCGGTTCTGCCTGCCGCCCGCCATCTCCACCTTTGCATTGTGCCACTCTGTGCCTACCATGAATGCTGCCATTGTACTACTCCTTACCTCTGCTGATGCCGCTGATGCTGACCTCCAAATTCTGTCTTTGTGTCACTCTTGTGGCCTCCTGCTGCGGCGCCAGCTCCCACTATTGTCATTGTGGCACTCTGTGGCTAACCATGTTGCTTTCCATCTAAAGAATTTATCTTTGTGGGCCACTCTCTGACTCCTGCTCGGCTGCTGGGCCCCCCCCCCACCTCCGCGGCAGAAGCTCCCTCCGACTATACCCCTAACCACATCGAGCCCTAACCACAACCTAGGAAAACTATTAGTGAAAAGAGGTAAGCGCGGAGGAGTAGCAGCAAAAGGGGAGGGTTCCCAACACAAGCAAGGACCAGAGAAAGGGCAAAAAAAAAGGAAAAAATTATATGTAGGGGCCGACAGAGAATGGATACGGCAGCGGGGAACGCTAAAGGATTACTGGCCAAGTGGATAGAGATCCCCGGATAGACGTCCTGAAAGAAAACGGGCTGGCGGAGTTTCGCCCCCGACGGAATAGCCGTAGAATAAAGAAGGTATGCGGGAGTACATTTTAAGAGCAGCGGGAGGAAGGGAAAGAAAAGGACTCGAAACAAGGGGGAGGGACTCAAGTGCTCAGAGAGTGAAACAGCAGTCGTTTAATCAAAACTGAGGGGAAAAAAAGAAAAGCAAAAACAAAAGGAGGGCGGAAGAGAAAGACCTCGCAGGGGGGGTCTCTGAACGGAGTCTACCGAAGGAGGGGGCTAGAGCGAACCAAAAGGAACAGCCTGGCAAAGGGAAAATAAGGAAGACACAGCTCAGGCAGCAGCAACGCGAAACGCATCAGAAAAGAACAACTGTCGGCGTCCCAGTATGCAGAGAGGAGGGAAGTGGCAGCCCAAAAGAAACGTCCGGAGGTGCGGGCAGGAAAAACACAGTAAAAAAAGAGAAAGGAACACGGTGCGAACCAAAAGTGGAGTAAAAGCGGTGGGAGGGAAGGAAGAAAAAAGATACGCGAGACGAGCTACCATTTCGCGTGGGGCTCTGCACCTGATAAAAAAGCGAAGAAGGAATTCGAAAGACACAGTACCAGGGTGGGCACGGTACACAAGGGGAACTGGGAAAGAGCAACCGTTTTCCCCAGACTATAAGCAATGTGAAAGGAGACGTGACGAGGTCTTCCGAATGGCAGGAAGCGCGCTTCTTGTCGGTGGTTGCCAGACCCAGACTGCAGCCAGGACTATACCTGGTCTTCGTCCTGCTATCGTCGAAAGGGGGGACAACGACGGGGGAGGAACAAAAAGCCGGAGGAAGCTTCAGTCACATCTCTCACAAAGCCTACGTAACGAAATATGCAGTTGACTCCCACTAGACAACAGAGTGCCAGAAAATTAACGTTCTAAACCCTTGAGTCCTCCTCCCCGCCTCCTAAATAGAGTCTAAGGGTAGAGTAATAGCCCAGGCTCCTTAGTAAGGGTCCGGAGATCTCAGGAAAGAACATGGACCGAAGGGACTAAAAACAGGAGATTGGTGGGAAAGAGTAAAAGTACTCAAAAGGAAGAGTACCTTAACAAAAGCCGCTCTGACTGCCGATCGATCTGCTTCGTATAGCGCATAACATGACATCTCAACAAGTCGGCTATGCTCACGGAGTGACAGAAACCGAATCCACTCAGCGCAGGGATCGAGAGAAAGATCGGCTATTCCCTCACCTGGGTGTCGAACGACTACGGGTCTGGAGGTTATGCCCCGAAACTGAAGGGGTCTTAGGAGCCCTCAGCGCAGGGAAAACTTGGCCCAAGAAAAGATCCTGAGCACAAGAAGAGCCGGAATATCCTGCAACTCTTGTCCGTATCAAGGCTGCGGAAACAACAGACAGTTGCAAGGAGATCAAAATTTTCGAACCAGTATCCATAACAAATGGCCGCGAGGAATGCGATATACACAGCGAGAGATGCGACCCTCCCCCGAGGAAAGGACTTTTCTTTTTCTGGAATCCTATGCTCTGTGTCTCTACTGCTAACGAATAGTTCTCTCGAATCCAATCACTAACCATCATCGGAGCAAGGGATTATCACTCCGGCATAACCACCTCGCATGCTATATACAAGGCTGTTCTTGTTGGGCAAAGGGCGCACATGAAGAACCCGAAGGAAGCAATTCGAAGATGGAAAGGAAAAGGTAACAGGCTCACTAAGTCGCTCGGGCGAGGGCGGGGAAGAAGGTGCGCCCTGTAAAACGATGGAGAAGTCTCCAACCACAAGACAAAGAACACAAAAGAAGGAGCTAAGGGCCCGGTCAGCTCAGGAACGAGGTTATTCATTAGAAGTTTTTTCCCCCCTTCCTAGAGTTCGTCCCCCTCCACCGAACGTGATCAACGGGAAATTAAGTAAATAAGCGGGGTGCCTAAGGAGTGATTGTCACACCAGGGAGCGCGGAACCAATAGAGACGGTGCAAGGGTTGGCTAAAATGAAGCTCAAGATGTTGAGTCGCGCCCCATATGGGAATACGTCAGAGAATGAAAAAAGGTATAGCGACGACCACTCAGGTCTCAAATGAACACCGGACAGAGGGGTTCAGAGTTATGAAGACGACAGTTGAACAGTGGCAACAAATGGACATAGGACTCAGAGGAGGGGGTCAAGAGGGAAACCAACGTGATAACCGAGAGAAAGAAAATGTCTTCCAGGCAGTTAAGAACTACACGAGTCAATTTTTTCAACTTCAGAGAAGTCGGTGAGGAGCGGAAGCGCGTCATGATTTGCAACAAGCGTCGAAGATTGGAAGCGAAAATGCTCAAGAGTGTGTCTTTCGGAAAGTAAGGGGACACAGTTGCCGTCATTGCGTCAGTCTTGGTGGAACGCCGCGTCGGTACTTAGACGAGGGGATGCTATGCAAAACCAGGAGTTCCGAGGTAACGGCCAGCAAATACAAGAGAAACACGCGGCGGGCAAGGGTAACACTGGCTTTTTCCGGGAACGTGCGAACCGCGCCAAGAAGGAGGAAGGTTAAAAGAGGGAGAAACGGGGGACTCGGCACGTAGTCTCTGGAGTCCACCAGTATAGAATATGGAAAGCGAGTGGGATAAACTTACTCCGTCCATGGCACTCTTTTCTTTGTTTGCCACTCTGTGGCCCCTGTCTGCTGCCCGTATCCACACCCTGTCATGTGCCACCTCTCATTATTTGTCATTGTGCCATTTACTCTGCAGTCATACTCAGGCTGCTGCCAACTGTCCGCTGTCTCCTCTTCGAACACCTGTGATTTCCATAAATTCTGTTTTCACCCTCCACCACTCTATACTTGCCACTGTTTGGTTTTCCCCTTCATTTATCTGTCAGTAAGGGATGTAGACAGCTTCAGGATGTCATAGCCAAAAGCAGGAGTGGATTTTCAGACATTACACAGGAACATCAAGTATCCCGCATTTGCTGTCTCATTCTCTTACTGATCAACTCCTGTTTATTTTGGCTTTATGGCACTACTGATGGATATATTGACCGAGTGAAAGAGGACACTGACGGATAAATTAAGGGCTAAATGATCAGTGATTGGTCATAACAAAAATTAACTGCCGAAACCCTCTCCACTCTTTAGGGGGTTGCTATATGTATCCTCGTTAACAGTATCAGGTTCTGCTGGGTCGTACATCTGATAGGAATCATTGATGTACATTGGAAAAGAGCTGGCACTTTTGATTTTATAGTAGGGATCTTGTGCCTCAGCTCGTCCTTCTAGCTGGCACAGACGTTACCCTTATCAGGCTCTATAAGTGCCTCCATGGAATGAAAGAGTTGAAACGATCTAAGGCGCGGGTGTCATGGTGGTTGTCATACTAAGCACAAGAGCATTGTTTGAAGACCATAAACCACCGTTCCTATGCATATTAAGCATGGCAGCAACGTTCTACAACACCCTACGGCTCTCGGCAGTATCCCAGGAAATAACCTGTTTTTAAGTTGATTCGACATATAATTCGACATGCAAGTCGAACAAACATTTTATAAAAGAAATTGGCGATTCCTGGTGCGGACGAACGAATTTTGACACAATTTCCCATCTCTTCTTATTCTCAGTTTCTGCAAATTCATCACTTATTGTCTAGCAGGCCATATGGCCTCACGTTTTGCTATAGCCCTTGGGCATTTTCTGTCAGATTGGTTCTTATCGCGTACAAACCTGCTTGCAACATTTATTTAAGATTGTCTGTGTCACAATGTCTTGCACACAACGCATTTGTGTGGCTGCACTATATTATGCAAATAAAATTCTGACATAAAGGGTTTTACTGGTGCCACAGTGGAGCGTTCGCCACATTAGCTATGCAGAAAGATCCAACAGAAGTGCATTGCCAGCCCAGCAGTTAAAAGGCTGCACCAAAATAAAGTGGTTGTCCTCTGCACTCCTTGAATCGGTGCACTCTGCACACTAGCACAATCCAAAATGCACATAGTGCTGACAACTGTTTTTGATGAATGTGGCCATTGGTCCTTCTTTAACCCGTAAATGATTTTTTCTATCATATTATGAGATTTCATAGAGATGAGCGAAACATTTCCGTCCGAGCTTGGATGCTCGGATCGAGCATTAGGGTACTCAAACTGCTCGTTGCATCGGGACGAATACTGTTGCCCAGCTCGAGAAAATGGCATCTCCGCGCGTTTTGCTTTTTGGCGGCCAGAACTAGGCTCAGATCACAAGCCTGGAGGACTCTGGGCACTCGTCCACCCCGTCATGACGTGGTTAGCCCTTACACGTCGATGTCAGCATGGGTTTGGCTGCCAGATCCGTGACCCTGTGATAGACTAGCCGCTGGCCGCGCTGCTCGGGAATCATCTGTTCTGTCTCTGGATGCCGCTAGGGAGAGAGCGGGCTGACTGGTCAGGGACAAGGCGTTTGGGTGTTCTATTAGTCTTACTGTTAGGGGCAGGGTGATTCTCAAGAACCCAACGCCCATTCTTAGGGTCTACAATAACGTTCTACCTTTTTTATTTAATTTGCATCTACTCAAACCTTTTGTGAGCGAATTTGTCAGTGGACTTGGACCGTGTACTGCTGTTTGTTTTAGCTTAGTGCGCATCACATGACTCCATTAGCAAAGACGGAAGTGGGAAATTATTAGGGGGTTTCATTGGACATCTGCCTCTTTTTTTATTTTAGTCCCATTGTCAATAAGCTCAGCGTCATCTCATCTGGCATAGTAGTGTGATTTCATGACTTGGCTAGAAAATAGCCTAGGAGAATACAAACCGTACTAGTGGCCTACGGTAGCGGTTACTGATATATTTGATTTTTGGTTGTATCTGCTGGTGGCTTTGTTTTCTTGATCAGTGCATTACTGCCATTGTGAGCAATTTGTAGTGAGGAGACTTGCGACGTCGCTGGTTCTGCAGCTTAGTGGAGCATCATTATCCATCAAGACCGAAGTGACGAATTTATAGGCGTGGATCAGCAAATCTCAGTTCAGTTTTTCTATTTACGTTTGTTCATAACTGCAGGTCTCGTGATGCTCAATCTGGTCATAGTTAGTGTGCGTGTTTTGTACTGCTCAGAAGGCAAGAAGAATAGCATCAGATCAAAGCCTTACTTGCAACATACATAGGCGTTCTAATATTTGATTTCTGGTTGTCTGCTGTGCTGTTACTTGCTGCCAGTGGCATTACTGCCAATCTATTGTGAGAGATGTTTGTATGAGACTTGGCGACCGCTGTGTTTTGCGCTTAGTGGCGCAACATATCCATTAGCAGACAGCAAGTGGGAAAATTACGTAGGGTGGTTTATTTAGCACTCATTATTTTTTTTTAGCTATTTGTACTAACTCTCAGCTGTATCTATCTGCATAAGTAGTGTGCTTTTATACTTGGACTAAAAATATCCATAGGAGAATCCAAAGTAGCTTCGAGCCTACAGTAGCGTTTATATATTTTTTGGTGATCTGCTGGTGGCCTAGTATGCTTGTCTGAAGAGTCTGTACGCCAATTGTGAGGCAATTTGTAGTGAGACTTCGACCGCTGTGTTTTGGAGCGCTAGTGGACGCACATATCCATAGCAAAGACGAGTGGGCAAATTACTATAGGGGTTGGATTAATAGGCACGTCGATCTTTATAGTTAGTTAATAACCAGGTCATCACTCATCTGGCATTAGTAGGGTGCTCCTCTGATACTTGGCTAGAAAATAGCCATAAGCAATACGAGAGCATTGTTTGGTTTAAAAACTCAAAAAAAACAAAAAAACATACAACTAAAAAAAAAAAAACAGCAAAAATACCAAAAATTAAAAAAAAAAATTAATAAAATAAGTTGATACTCTCATTTTAAACGATTGTTAACCTTGGGGCTAGGGGTTATAGGGACAAGGGGGGAGTGGGCGTCCCAATACTGCAGCGGGTCAGAGGCGTTGGTGCAGGCTGCGGGGTGAGGACACCACCTTCTATGAGGGAGCAGGGAACGCCGGCAGAGCTATACACTTCGCCTAGGTTCACTGTCGAAGTGACTGGGATCGCTCCAGGTAGAGCACTTGAGGCCAGGAACAGTGGCGATACAGTGATGGTCGTGTGGATTGCGATAAGACTTCGAGAAATTGTCCACAGTCCAGTCTTCGACGCAGTCCACCCATGTTCAGCCGAAATCCCGCACTCTCCAGCTCTGCACCTTCAGCCTCCTCCCACCCAGTCTGCAGTCTCCCCGTCCTCCAGGACAAATTTGCCATTGAAGCGCATACTCTGAGGAAACTTGTTTTCTGGACCCTTCCCCCACGCACAACCACTTGTCGCGTTGCTGCTGAGTCAATTTTTCCGATGCCCATGTTTCCTCCATCCACGTGCAGTCATTGTGGTGATTGATACTCTTCTTCTGACGTTAGTGAAGTGTCGTAAAGAGGTGTTCCGACGATTGAGTAGCAGCGGTTGTCAGACAATGGGGGAAGTTGTTGTCAGGCAGGAAGTCGAGGACTGAGGATCGGAGGAGATGAGGGAATCCGTAGGGTGTTAGTAGGCCGTGACAGCAAGCTGGGCTTTGATAGCCGTGCGAGTGAAGCATGGCGGGAGTCTGACCTGAACAGGTTGGAGAGGCAGTATGGTGGGGCCAGACGTGAGAGGCTAGGGCCATGAGACTGGTGCATCAGCGCCAAGCTGTCAACTAGTGTAAGTCCCGTGGGAGGGCTCCGGCGGGGGGGGGGCCGAGAGCTGATCTTCCAGAATCTTGGGGTTCGTTAAAGGAAACACCGGATGACCGACGGCTGTGGTGTTGGCAACATTTGCGCACCGAGGTCAGCAGGGGTCCACCACTACTAGTTAACTACTTCCCAGTATGCGCAGGCATATGAATGCAACACCCACTCAGTGGCAAAAAGCCGTCATCTCCGGCCGTGTCACACCACCTGCCTCCTTCCACCTGTTTCAGCTGCTGTCATTCCCCTTTGCCCAGGTACCCTGCCACAAAAAACCCCATCGTCGCCTCTCCACGTATCCTCCAATGACATTCACCAGCGTTCAGCCTGCTATCACCTAACCTGGAGCTGAACCGCAAATCTAGTTGCACTTACACGCCGCAAGACCGAAGCTCCTTAATTGTCACATCTCCAGATGCTTAGCGCTGGAGTATGATGCCAAAAAAAAAAAAAAAAAAAAAACTATAGCTACGTAGAGACTCGAGGCTTCGTCAACCCTCATTGACGGGGCCCGTCACCCTGCGGTATTTAGCTGGTCCCCAGCCACCACTACTGTTTCCCGATGTGCCGTCCCTAGCCCTGCACCAGCACGATGTCAGACATACATCATCGTGCCCTACCAACGCCGTTTCTCGAACAAGGTCCTACCTGACGCACGGACACGTGGAGGTGCTGCCGGCAGGGCCACTATTATCTCGACGGTGCACCATTGGGTTAACTTGGTGGAGGCTGGACCGAGTACGACCCCTGGGGACTGCTCAATATACTGTCCGACGGCGACGGATCTGGGTGGGCACTAACCTCGGTTCACGGGTGTTTTGATTTCAGGCACCTACTATGCCTCCTCCGCCTGCCCACCCGCCTCCTCCACCTCCTCCTCCAACCTACCATTCCGTGGGCAGGAGCCATCAGTCGGTAGCTTCTAGCGCAAGCTCATGCAGTGCGTCTGCTAAGCGAAGCAGGCTTGTTGTGCTCAAACTGCTGCGCTCAGGCGACAAAAGGCACACAGCCTCCAAAGACTATTACAAAGGGCATCACGGGCGCAGACTGTATCTCTGGTGGCAAACCAGTGCTGAACCTGAAGCCGCGATGGTTGTGTGTGACGACACGGCCGTAATCCTGTGGTCGGCTCTGCAACTACGGCAGACTGACACATGTGCTATGCCTGGCCTGCTGTGTTATCTGATAGTGCAGCGTTTCCGACTGCAGAAATCCTCCAATCTGTTGATTTGCTGCACGAAGGTGCCCGCTATCTGTCGCATTCAGGAAGCGCCCAGCACAGATGCTGGGCCAACTCAGGGCAGCCAGCGAAGCTCGAAGCCGCCTTCAATGCCCGCTTCACTGACTGTGTTGACGACCAGTGCCGCACGAGAGGTGGAATTCAACACGACGAGTTATTCTCAGAGTTACCAGCAGCGGCATAGCGATTGTAACGCCAGATGTCAACTTCCACCAGAACTGGTATCAGTCAGTCAGCTTCCTGCAAAGTTACAATGAGGATGGACGTGGGATGTCTGTATATCTGTCAGGGCTGTAGTAACTTTGGCGAAGTCAACACAGATGGTCGTGGCGATCTGCGCCATCATCGCCTCAACGCATCCCGCTCTGCTTGGCCTGTTGAAAAACTCTCTGATCAGCATGAAGTCGGAGCTTGCGCTGCGTCACAAGACGGGGGAAGAATAGTTCCCTTAGTGATAGTCCCAAAGCACCTTGAGTCTGTTTCTCTTAGCAGCATATCGAGGAGTTGGAGGTGGAGGAGGAATGAGTGAGGAAGAGGAGGAGAATGTTGGCGAGGACACAATGAGGGGACCATTGTTGATTCCTTCACTGTTCAGGTACTTATGGGCGAAAGAGAGAGTTGGAGGAGTTGGAGGAGGAGGGAAGGATAATGGACAGTCAGCCACGTGAGGGGAGTGAATTCTACGCGTTGGTACTTCTGGGTCATATGGCCAGATTCAGCTAGCTGCCTATTCCCGTGACCGCCTCGGTCGTTCAAAGAATTTATTCCGCACCGATTACTGGTGTTCACTCTCCTGACCCACGGTACAAGCAAAATCTTCCACTCTCATCCCTGGAGAGAAAGGAGTTGTGAGAATGACATTGAATACCGCAGCCCTGGTTAACAAGCTGAAACAGTATTCTCCATTCTGACAGACGCGATAGGGCAGAGTGTCGTAGTTCTAAGCGGACAAGTGAGCGGGGAGAGTCGGGTCGAGCAGATCAGCTTGCACAGCACTGGGCAGGGTACGCCTTTCAAGGCTCTTTTGCCCGCTTTTGTCATCCTACCCAGGCAAGACACTGTCACGTGCTTACCCCATTCTCGGCAGCAGGTAGAGTCTGATCTTACAGACAGATGGTAGGGAGTGTACGTAGCTGACGCATACCATCCGCCTAAATATACAATCATCTCCCTACCAAGCTAACTCTGGGTTTCAAAAGCTGGACATGTGGCACGAACTGGTCGCTGTACGTCCTTGGAGGTTCTTGCCTGCGCTGCCAGCTAGGCGTCTTGTCCAGCGGGTTTTCAGTGCAGCTTGTGGCGATCATCCCGATACGCGTACAACGCCTGTCGACTGACACGCTGACAGGTCTGACGTCTGATTAGAATGAATAAAGCTGGATTTCTCAAATTTCCAATTCCACCAGGTGAGGATCAGCTCAACCTGAATAATATTGATCCACTCCTCCTACTCCTCATTTTCCTCCTTGCGCCTCCTCTCTTGTTACAGAAAGCAGAGGAAGAATGGCTATTTTTTGACAGGGCCCACTGGCCTTGCCTATACTTCATGGCATTTAATTTTTCGGAGGCCACCTACCCGGTACTCTGTTTGAACAATTTTTGTGAGTGCCACATACAGGCACTCAATCTATTCCATTTTTCTGGAGGGCCACCTACCCGGTCCTCTGGTTTGAACAAATTTGTCGGGACTGCCAATATACAGGCCACTCAATCTATCCATTTTAACTGGAGGGCCACCTACCTGCTCCTCTGGTTTGAAATTTTTTGGGACTGCCACATACAGGCACTCAACTCTTCCTTTACTGAGGCCACCTCTTCTCCTCTGTTGAACAATTTTTGGGACGCCATCCTACAGGCACTGCAATCTATCCATTTTACTGGAGGGCCACCTACTGCTCCTCTGGTTTGAACAATTTTGGGGACTGCACATACAGCACTCAATCTATTCCATTTTACTGGAGGGCCCCCTACCTGTCTCCTTGGTTTGAACAATTTTTGGGACTGCCACATACAGGCACTCATCTATTCATTTTACTGGAGGGCCACTACCTGCTCTCTGGTTTGAAGAAATTTTTGGATGCATCATACAGGCACTCAATCTATTCCATTTTACTGGAGGGCCACCTACCTGCATCCTCTGGTTGAAAATGTTTGGGACTGCCACATACGGCACTATCCAAATTAAATTGTCTCCATAGCAGCTCCACAACGTTGTCTCCATTGCTGACCACCTCCAAAAGTCGTCCATATAGCTGCCTCCTATACACATCGTCCCTTATCAAACGAGGTGTGTCAGGCAGGAAATTTGGGTTGTTTTCATGGATTCCACATCAAAGTTTTAGTTGGTCGCCACCCGGTGTTATCCACAAAATATAATGCAAACTTTTACCATTAGGGATAATTTTTCAGCGCTCTACACATTTCGCGATCGTTCTTTACATTCACCTCACCCCGGCTTATATCTAAACTGTATAAGAACGCTAACTAGCGAACACTTGGATCTTATACAAGGTCTTAGAAGGATGCGGTTTGGGAGTAAGCCTAGAGACAGTGGGCTTGGGATTTTGCGAAGCTGCCTGGCAGCGGATAACGGCGCACTCCATGCGCATGCATGCGCTCTTTGCGCATACTGTTTACAGTCCCCCTAACCTCGCCATTATCCCCAAACTTGATAAGAAACCTACTACACTTAACTTGGTGCAAGGCTGGGACCGAGTCTGACCCTGGGTCTATCTGGTCATAATACTTGCCGGACGCAGAGAATTGCGGGGCTACTCTTTGAGTCACAGGTCTCAAAGCGCCTACTTATAACTCCCCTACACCCCTCCCTACCACGCTCCCTCCCCTCCGAATACCATCCGTGGGCTGGCGCCTATCAGTCGGTTTAGCTCTAGGCACATGCAGCAGTGGCCGTCACTAAGCGACAGCGAGCGGTGCTTGAAACCTGTAGAGCCTATGGCGTAAAAGCACACCCACCGCCCAATGAGCTATACAGGCATTCCACATAAAGTTTGTTAACATTGTCGTCACCCGCGTGTAATCCAAAAATATACTTGGCAACTTTTACTCATTTAGGGATATTATTTCAGGCTTCTTGCGCGATATGTTTGGCATCTCGGCCTCACGCCGCCATATTCCTAAACTTATAAGAACGCATACTATCACTGTATCTTTAACAAAAGTGCTGTTGGGGGAGTAGCCTAGAGACAGGGTTGGTATTTGCTAAAGCCTCGTCCTGGCCGCGGCGCCCAGCTTGCATGGGCGGGCATCATGCGCTTCTTTAGTTGCGGCATCTGTTTACATTTCCCCTATCCTTGCGGCCAACCTATTCCCTAAAGCTTATAAAGAACGTCTAACTACACTTGTTTATAACAAAGTGCTGTTTGGGAGTAGTCCTAGCGGAACAGGGGCTTGGAATTGGCGAAAGCTCGTCTGGCACGGAGGCCGCTCCAGTCCAGATCCAACTCACATAGTTTTAACGCCACACTTTAATCATATACTAGTTCACCTCCCTCCATACATGGGCCCCTTATGCAAACTAGCTGTGTCAGTGCAGTTTGTTGTTTTCATGCTTCCATGTTAACTTTGTTCGTCCACGCATCTATGCTGTGTAACCCACAAAAGATACTGGCAAATTTTACATGTACCGATATTATTTGAGACTTCGTGTCCACCTCCTTTGGTTCTCTCTGCACCCTTGGTTTGAGCCTGAGTCCATTAGTAGTGGTGCCATGGACACTCTCATAGGCTTGCGGCGGCTGGCAATCTCTGCATGCCGTCCCCTATAGTGTCCAAGGGTCAATTATTGATGTTTTAGATAACTATCTAGCTTCATTGTCACTCTGTCAGTGCATGCTGTTGTCCCATAATTTTGCATATGTGCGTTTAAAGCAGCCTCAGAGCATCCATGCATGCTGCTCGCCTGCTGTTCTCCTGTCTCATTTCGTGGTTGTTTCCATCCTTTCTGAGGTTCCCAGGTGTTTGGCAAGGTTGCCTGTGGCAGAGCTTGGGTGCCACCTTGAAAAATGCTCGAGTCTCACCATTTGACTTCTGCAATGGGGTTCGTTATTCGGACGGTAGCACTCGATAGCATCGGGAAAAGTTCGTCTCGAAAACATTAACCTCGAGCATTGTAGTGTTCGCTCATCTCTAGATTTCAAGTCACTTGAGGCCTATATAATGTTAAAACCACGATAGATTATCCGATAGAGAAAACTGGTGGAGTTCACCCCAACTACTCATGTGTTAAAAACCACTTTTACAAGTTTGTTTATGCTTTAAAGAGAACCCGTCAGGCAAATTAACCCCCAAAACTAAATATATTTTCATAAACTGCCATTAGAAAGCATTGTCTCTATCTGTTCATTATCCCTCTACATGTCTTCAATCAGGTACTAAAGCTATATGCAAATGACCTGAGAAATGTCCAATGAATCATTATCAAATTCAGCTGTCCAGTGGGAGTGGGATGTACAGTCACACTCCCCAGTGCTTTACTGACAGCCTGTATAATGATGTGAGGTATAATGGTGTAATGTCTCCTCTATGTGCTTCCTGGTGCTGTCAGCCACTGCACCCTGCAGCCTGTGTGTGTATGAGATACTCCCACACACATGACTGATAGCCTGTATAATGATGTGAGGTATGAAGGTGTAATGTCACCTCCATGTGCTTCCTGGTGCTGGCGCCCCCTGCTGCCTGTTTGTGTATAAGATACTCCTATACACATGACTGACAGCCTGTATAATGATGTGAGGTATAATGGTGTAATGGCTCCTCTATGTGCTTCCTGGTGCTGACGCCCCCTGCCGCTTGTATGTGTATGAGATACTCCTAGACTCTTGGCTGACAGCCTGTATAATGATGTGAGGTATAATGGTGTAATGGCTCCTCTATGTGCTTCCTGGTGCTGGCGTCCACACTCCCTGCAGTCTGTGTGTATGAGATACACTCCTACACAAATGACTGACAGCCTGTATAATGATGTGAGATATAATGGTGTAAACTGCTGTATGGGCACACGCCATGTAATTGAAGGGAAGCTGTGCCTTTCAGAGCTGATTGGAACTGTCACTTTTTAAAGGCTATACAATCTTTACATTTTTGGGGAAATTTTGCCATATGATGGCTTATTTTTGTGGGATTTTTTGGGTACTTTACAAATATTTCATTTTAGGACACTTTAGCTTATTGATGAAATTTCAGTAACTTATAAATGTGTGGAGAAAAAGAAAATCATCAATTTTTGTTTTCGATTTCTAGCATTTTATGAGGTCACCGTTTACTGTACCATAAATATGATATATTATCCTTATTCTATAGATCACTACAGTAAGGGCAGTACCTCATTTACAGGGATGGACTGGCCCACCGGTGGGCCCCGACACCTGCCGATATGGCAGGGGCCTCCGTCCATACCCATAGGAGGCCCTTGCCAGTGGCTGCAATAGTACTTGATAAGGCTGGACGGAACTGGGCACTCAAGTACTTTCATCACTGCAGCTGCTGTTGTATCTCTTCCCATCTGGTGGCACTAGCTAGGGCAGCAACAACAGAACTTGCTGAGGTGAGTCTCGGAGCAGTGTGTATAAGTCTTTTGTAAAATTCATGGGAGGGGTCAGGGTGTAAAATGAAGGGGTCGGGAATGTATAAAATGAGGATTTCTATGTAAAATCATGGGGTGGGGAATGTGTATATTAAGGGGACCTATGTAAATTGTGTATAATGAGGGGGAGCAGTGTGTACAATTCATGGGGGGAATGTATATTATCAAGGTTCCTATTATGTAAAATTGTGGGGGTGTATAATTAATGACAGCACCCAGTGTATATACTTCATGAGGAGAAAAGCATGTATGATCACAGGTGCTTCAGGCCCCTACCTAACACCCAAGGCAAGTCTGGAGACGTAAGCCCCAGAGCTGAGATCCAACACCCGGACTCAGCTCCATTTCTACTTTCCTGTGGATCAGCTCTCCATGACTCTTACAGCTTGCCAATCTGCTGTTATCGTTATGGCCGTTGCCTGCTGTTGAATAAAGAACTGAAAGTTGATTTGCACAACGTTGCCTCCGTCTAATCCTTAATCCCTTAAACCTGCTTACCACCACAGGCTTCCCCATTCATCTTTGAGGGATTCATCCAGCAGACACCTCAGGGGCTGCATAATAACTAGGACACGGGATAAAAATGTGCTAGTACATTTTGCATAAAATCGGCAGAACTGTATACAAAGAAGGAGATTGTTATATAACACATTGGAGGTCATTTACTAAGGGTCCAAATTGCGTTTTTACGACGGATTATCCGAAAATTTCCGATTTTCCCTGAATTGCCCCAAGATTTTGGCACATGCGATCGGATTGTGGTGCATCGGCGCCGGTATGCATGTGACGGAAATCGGGGGCCGTGGCCGTACGAAAAACCCGACGGATTCTGGTGGACGTCGGAGGAAGGAGGAACTACCTTAGTGAATCCTGGCAGAACCTGAATCCTCCGCAGGTAACACGCCGCTGGATCGTGAATGGACCGGGTAAGTAAATCTGCCCCATTGCTTTGTAGGGCCATTGTATAAAAATAATTAGAAGGGGCATTAAATAGGTAAAGTAATGCATTAAATGCATTATAAGATAGTTCACCAGGGAACCCTGTATTATGTAATTAATTGGGAGGGGCACTAGTGGTAGAGTATTATTACTCTATTACTGTTATGTATCTCACGGGCGCTCCGCGATCCCTGTTTCGGATCGCGGGCGCACCCATGCCTCTCTGTGGTCTGGTGGCCAGCTTCACTTACTTCCCCCAGCTCCATCGGTGTCCTCTGCAGTTCGCTAAGATTTAAAAGGCCAGCGCGCAAATAATTGGCGCTGGTCTGATTTAAATTCCATCCTCTTCCTTTTACTCTTGCCGGATCTTCAAACTTCCTGAAGAGAAAGCTCACCTGTTATTTCTGCGTTGCTGTGATCCATGCGTTCCTGTAATCCCTGTGTTCCTGTGATGCCTGCGTTCCTGTGATCCCTGCGTTCCTGAGTGTCCGTCCTGTGTTTCTGTGTGCTAGTCAGTTCCGTGGTCCTGTGTTCCTGTCTGCCAGTCTGTCCCTGTGGTCCTGCGTTCCTGACGTGAGATCTGATGTACCTTCTGCTGCTATTCTCCTGCCTCCACTACGGGTTCAGACTGACTCCAGTGTTACTACCTTGGCAGCCACCGTGGGCTAGTCGCACCTGTGGAACAACCTGGTGGTATCCCGCCGCAGCAAGTCCATCCCACTTTCCAGGGGGGCTCTGGTGAAAACTGGGTGCCACTTAGACTCCGGTCCCAGGTCGGCTAGTACCATCTACCGTGGTGGTCCAGAGGGTCCACTGACTCCCAGTCCTGACAGTAAGATCCGGCCATGGACCCCGCCAAGGAGCCACGTCAGATGCTGGCTGAACTTTCCAGTGTTGTCGCCGGCAGTCACAGCAGATTGCTGCCCAAGGAGAACTTTTAGGCCAAGTCGCTTCCACTCTTCAACAGCTGCTTGACTCCCGGCCTCAGCATCAAGTCCGGCAGTGGTTCCTGCAACTACCCCTGCGACTTCACCTGTTGTCCCGGCTTGTCCACCGTCATCAGAGCCTAGGTCGAGTCTGTCTAAGCCTAACAAATACGATGGCGATCCCAAACAGTGCAGAGGATTTATCACCCTGTGATAAATATTGAACTAATGCATATTGAACTAATGTCATCCCAGTTGGTCAGCGAGCGCTCCAAAATGGTGTTCATCATCAACCTCCTCACCGGGAAGGCCCTGGCCTAGACTGCTCCTCTGTGGGACAGGAATTATCCAGTAACGGCCACCCTTACCAACTTCCTGGCAGAGGTTCCGGTCCGTGTTTGAGGAACCAGCACGAGCCTCATCTGCGGAAACTGCACTACTGAACCTACGCCAAGGAGACTCCACCGTGGGTGAATACGCTGTCCAGTTCCGCACCTTGGTGTCTGAACTCAGTTGGAATGAGGCGGCCTTATGTGCAACCTTTAAGAAAGGTCTGTCCTCACGAGTAAAGGATGCATTGGCTGCCCGTGATCTGCTGACTACTTTGAGTGGTCTTATCACCTTGGCTGGCTGGATTGACGTGCGGTTCTTTGAATGAGCTGAAGAGTTATGGCACAAGTGACCTCTAGTCCGGCTCCCACGTCCACCTCGGTCTTTTCTGATGTTTTTTTCTAAAAAACAAGCAGAGACCTTGCCTCCACATAGTCCCTACGATTGCCCTGTGGCACCACTCCTCAAAGAGGTTGTGTCTATCCACTTTCGGTTCAAGAGACGGCTGCCATGTCTGAATACATCAAGGAGAACCATACGCAAGTCCTCTCCGGTTGGTGCAGGTTATTTCTTTGTCATCAAGAACGACAGCTCCTTATGTCCCCTTATAGACTATCAAGGACTGAACAAGATCACAGTCAAAAATCGCTACCCTCTGCCGGTGATTACGGAACTTTTGGATCACCTACGCGGTTCCAGGGTGTTCTCCAAGCTGGATCTTCGGGGTGCCTACAGTCTCATCCGGATCCGCAAAGGTGACGAGTGGAAGACGGCGTTTAATACCCGTGACGGGCATTTTGAATATTTAATAATGCCTTTCGGATTGTGTAACGCCCCTTCCATCTTTCAAGAATTTGTGAATGACATTTTTTCCGGGATTGTGGTCTACCTGGACCACATCTTGGTATACTCTCCAGACCTTGAATCCCATCTGACACACGTATGTCTAGTTCTTGGTCGACTTCGTGCAAACCATCTGTACGGCAAACTGGAGAAATGCCAGTTTAATCAGCACAGTCTTCCATTCCTTGGTTACATAATTTCCGATCCAGGCCTTCAGATGGTTCCCACAAAATTGTCTGCTGTTCTTCAATGGCCACGCCCAGAAGGCCTCCGAGCCTTACAGAGGTTCCTGAGGTTTGCGAATTATTATTTACAGTTCATTCCCCACTTTTCCACTGTCATGTCTCCCATTGTGGCACACACTAAGAAGGGTGCCAATCCACGTGCCTGGTCTCCTATGGCTGTTGAAGTCTGCATTTGCCTTGGCTCCAGCCCTTTCTAGGCCTGATACCAACAAGCCTTTTTATCCTGAGGTGGATGCATCCTCCGTAGGAGCTGGAGCGGTGCTCTCCCAGAAAGGGCCGGAGGGCCGAACTTCCACAAGAGGCTTCTTTTCAAAAAGGTTTTCCCCAGACTGGAGACAGAGAGCTGTTGGCCATCAAGCTGGCACTAGAAGTATGGCGGTATCTTCTAGAAGGTGCTCTCCATCTCGTGAGTGTGTACACTGACCACAAGAACTTGTTATACCTCCAGACAGCTCAGCGCCCGAACCCCAGGCAAGCCCGGTGGTCCTTGTCCTTTTCCCGTTTTGACCTGCTGATCCATTTTCATCCGGCTGACAAGAATGTCAAGGCTGATGCCCTGTCCCGGGCTTTGGATGTTGTCAGAGAGGAACCAGCTCCTTGACACATTATTTCTCCAGACCAGCTTGTTGTTGCAGCTCCAGTGGATCTTCCTCAGCTACCTCCCGGCAAGACGTATGTTAGACCTGCTCTCTGAAGCAGGATTTTATCTTGGGGACATTCTTCTCATGTGGCTGGGCATCCTGGGGTGCAAAGCACCGTGGCCCTCATCTCCCGCTACTACTGGTGGCCAGACCTGGTCAAAGATGTTCGGGAGTTTGTGGGATCCTGCTCTTCCTGTGCCCGCAACAAAGCCTCCCATTTCAAACAGGCTGGACTGTTACTGCTGTTGATGATACTCAGTTGCCCGTGGTCCCATGTGGCTATGGACTTTGTCACCGATCTGCCTGTCTCCTCCGGCAGTACTGTCATCTGGGTGGTGACGGAACGCTTTTCAAAGATGTCCCATTTTGTTCCCCTTCCAGGTCTTCCGACCTCTCCTCAGCTTGCCAGTCTATTCTTCAAACACATCTTCCGGCTGCATGGTCTTCTGCTACACATCGTGTCCAATCGAGGAGTCCAGTTTGTATCAAAATTCTGGGGTTCCTTATGTAACCAACTGCAGGTCATCCTTGATTTTTCCTCTGCCTACCACCCACAGTCTAATGGTCAAGTGGAGAGGCTGAACCAGACTTTGGGCTGCTACCTCCGTCACTTCATTTCAGACAATCAAGACAACTGGGCTGACCTGCTACCTTGGGCTGAGTTCTCCTACAATTCCCTGGACTCTGGGTCTACCGGCTCGGCTCCGTTCTTTGTGGTCTATGGACGTATTCCTTGCCTGCCTTTCCCGTTGTCTACTCCCTGCGATGTCCCTGCGGTAGAAGATTTGGTGCAGTACCTCAAGTTTATTTGGGACCAGACCCGCCAGTCTCTTCTACGAGCTACTGTTATATCCATAGTGTGTGGGGTGGGGCTATTGTTATCAGTTCTTGTAAATATTTTCAACACTTACGTCCCTAACCAGAGCCCAGCCACCAACAGAAATCCAGGGGTAATTCTTATACTCTTATAAGGCATAAGCCCCTGTTCACAAACCATAAACCTTGCACTAGCGGAGAAGGAAGCAGAATTGGAGTAATTATTCCATTATTTTACTGCCTCTCCCTCTAAAATACCACTATCCCGAAAATAAGACATTCTTTAACAATAAGACCTAGTGCAATTTTATCCAAGCCTAGAAATATAAGGCCTCCCTTGAAAAAAAGACCTAGCATACATTAGTATAAGTAGATCTTAGATTTTAGGACCTATTTGTATATGAATTATGCTTATTCCTGGAATACCCCTTTAAAGAAAGTGCTATTGCTAAACATAAGACATTTGGGGCCAATGATTCCAATAGAAATGGAGTCAGCATGAAATTCAGAGTTTGGAGAGTTATAAGGATGTTACAGAAGTTGTTGATTTCTTGTACAACAATAAATATGAATTCTTGTTCATGGAAAATAAGACATCCCCTGAAAATAAGGCCTAAAAACTATATATAATACACAGTCTTATTTTTGGAGAAATACGGTATGTGTGTTTTTGGTTCTTTATTTGATATGTATGTATAGAGAATGGGGGTGTTTAGGGGACTTCCACTTTATTTATTTATTTATTTATTTTTTAACTTTATTGTTTTAAAACTTTTTTTGACAGGTTGGCTTTAACAAGTGATCCTCTGATAGCTCATTAAAGCTCATAACACAAATGTTATGTTAATTTGCTGATTGTGCTGCTCTAAGAAGATCGTGCAGCCCATGGGACAGTCGTCTAATCCCAGGGCTGTCGTTGGTGGATCGGACCTCCCTGGTAAGTGGCTTGGGGGTGTCCGATTTACATCAATAGGCCCTTACACGCTGCGGTCATGCTTGACCACGGCTTGTAAGGGGTTGCCACCCATGTTCGGAGGAATCTCCAGTTGCAGGTTTTAGTGAAGAATGTTCGTTTTTTATGGTTCCATTTCCCCTCATGAGCCAACACCAGCTGGTAGGGAAAATACCTTGCAACCACAATGTACTTTTACAGTGCACGTCAGGAATGGGTTTATATTCCATGCGGTAAAAAAATTACAAATGCAGTACAATTGACAAATAAAACCAGTAGTGCCGTTTTGTTGGTGGTTCATATTTACAGTGTACTGCAAATGACACCTCCCCATTATTGTTTTGGGCAGCACAATCACAGAGATACCAAATTTGTATAGGGTTTGTTATTTCATGAAAAAAAATTAGATTCAGACATTTGGAGGTTTTTCTATTATGGGGTTCATTTTAATTTTGGTATAGACAGAATCTTTGGATGCAGTGACACTAAACATGTTAATTTTTATTTATTTCTTTTTAATAGAATAAAAGAGTGGTGAATCTGTTTTTCATACTAGGGGCAGTGATGTATTATAGATACTTCAATGGCCATGGGATCCTTGGTAAGGGTGTGGGGTCAGTGCCCCCAATGACATCACAGGTGGGTGCTGATAACATCCAAGATGGAGGTGCCCATGCACAGCTCTCATTTAAATGCTCCTGTCAAGTTTGATCACAGCACTTAAACAGTTAACAGTCCTCTTCATATACCCCAATGAAAGGCCCTCATTCAGTTTTTAGAGATACTTCATCATTAAATTATTGTAATACATAATTTCTTTAAACATGTTTATTTACATATCATGACCCGTATAGTATAAATTTATATAGAATATATAATAGAATATATTGATATTGAATATATCAATTTTAAAATTTGCACATTTTATTTGATTATTAGAATATATATCCCCTCCCCCAAGTATCAATATAGTGTACTCCCAATAATGGTATATTATGGCCCATAGACATATTGATATAACTATTTTGTAGTATCCTTACAATCAATATTACATTGTCCTCAACCAAATAGCATTTCAAGCTGTTTTTTTTTTTCACTTTAAAAAGTAACTTGTGAGTACAGCAATAAAAGGAATATATCATTTTGAAGAAATAGTCTGCACTGTGAACATGTTGTTCTCTACAGAACTGCTCAGTGAAGTAGGAAACTTGATATGGGGAGCCTTGTTTGGACTGAAAAATATTGCTGAAGATGGCAAATCTGTATGGGTGTTGATTCACCATAATGGGAAGGATCCATTGTATTCCATGAAGCCACAATATTCCTTGGATGTAAAGTATTTTGCTTTAATTGTAGATACCAATCTTGAAAGGCATATTATAGATGTGATGGTAAAAATGTTATGACCTATGCATCCTTACAATCGATGTTACATGGCCCCCAACCAAGTAGCATTTTCTAGCTATTTTTTTTATATTGTTTTTTTTTTCAGTTGAGTAAATTGCAAAAGTATTTGCAAAACCTGGACCTTCTGGCCTTCACTGTTATATTGAAGTTATCCAAGATAACCATAACATTTTATGGTGATCCAAGTTCTTATCGACAGAAACACAAGAAGGCCAGGTGCTGAACTGTAAGACAAATCCTAATTTGTGGCCTTGTTATTGACATGTGAAAGTAGCTTTAACAAGGTAATCTTATTGCTGCCACTTGATTCTATTCAGTGTTTCCCTTTCCTATTTATATGCAAAGTAATGGCATAGTAAAAGATGTGTAAGTGTAAACCATTCATTGAAAGAACTGAGTTCCACTATATTCATTCAGTGTATAAAGAATAGGAACATCTACACAATATATAAAGCGCTAGTGACTGAGTAGTGTTGCACTGTGTGTTTCTTTATAATGAAGCAGAATGCATTCTTGTATTGCATGGCAGAGCGGCAGTGTCATGCTTATAAACTGTGCTATGCTACAGTCAATGCCAGGAAGATCCGGTAACCTGAGGTTAACTTGTAACAATGGCCTTTAAATTATCAGTACTGTCATTTTGAGATATATTTTCCACTGAGTGCCATCAGTCCTTGGATTATTTCTTATCTTAATTTGATTCATTGCCTGATGGCAGTCAAGCATAGACTGAAAAATTAGCTGATTCCTTCACAATACATTTGGGTGACAGAGGGATTACCTTTGTTTAGTCTCACATTTCTGGAGTCTAGACAGGGCAAGTCTACTATGTTACCACAATGCTCATATTAATAATTCATTGCCTTTGGATCATTGCCGATTTGACTTATACATTAAAATATTCTATTCACCCTCACCTAAAATGTGTGTGCTGCTAAAAATCAATACACTATTTGCCTTATTTCACCTGTGATTGCAGCCCAGTTTTGATCTGAACAAATAGAATGAAAAGAGACATCAAGGCTGCTGTGATGGTGTTTAGTGAAATACAATACCTGTTTCCTTACAGCCATCAGATACAAAACCACAAAACACAATTAGTAGATGTAAAACAGATAGTAAAATGTGTGAGTATAAATCACATTACTTTGTAAATAAAATATAAGATACAGTTAATTTGTTTCAATGTAATTAAACGAACTGCCTTTCACTGAATGCAAAATCATGGGCTGAAGGATGTTAATGAAAATGTAACTCAATGGATCTTAGAGAACATTCAGCAATTTGTAGTAAATATGGACAGAATTCTTCTACAGCAGTCCAAAAACATAATACAACGAGCCCGACAGCCTCAAACTAGCAATGGCCAGAAAACTACATTGGGCCATTATGAACTTTTAGCATTTTTTAATTTTTCTTTCTAAATGTGCCATCAATATCAGATCATTGCAGTTTTGACACCCGGCTCCTCCAGTTGTTTTAGGAGACTGCGACATTCAGACAAGTACTGCAGTTTCTGAATTGATCTTTAAAGGAATTTCCACTTTATTGTAGTTTTTATTTTCTATTTTTTTGGTAATTATGGGGCCTAAGCTCTAGTAACAGCATTTAGTGATATGCATTACAGCAGATTCATAGGCCTTGGGCCATGGGCAGTAATATTCTGGTACTGACTGGTTGGGGTTTGGTAGATGGTGAAAATTTTCAAGAATCATCTCAAAATTTCTAAAATATATGAATTAAAATTAATATGAAAACTTGAAAAAAAATGTATTTTAGTTAATGATACTTTGGCCCAAATTTATTAAAGCCCTATGAACCACTTTTTTGTCTGGCATGTTCTTTTCAGTGCAAACTTCTTAAACGTGTATTTATTAAGCGCCCACGACACATTTGTGTCATGGCTTCACTATACTCATAGCGACACAAAATATGCCACTGAAAGGGGCGTTCCAGTGCACAGTTGGGCTTTATAAGCACTTCTTGAGTTGTTATGGCACATCTTTCTTGTGAATAGCATATGACTTATACAGTGTCCATGTACCCAGTTTTTATGGATTGCTGTGCAGGGCCCACATCTGCCTGTGTTTGTCAGTTGGATTGTACGCAACATTTATCTTGCAGAGTCCAACAGAGTTGTGCTGCACACTCTAAGTCAGAGAAACCACAAAAAGATGGTACACGCATACTTGCTGCATGTTTTATTGCAAACATAAAACACTACTTACAAGCTCTGCAGGTTCATATGACACCCATCACTCTGCTGAAGAATCATAGGCACATCTGAAACAAGTCTCAAATAAGCAACAGATCAAATGGCATTTTGTAACCAAAGCTAGACAGCCTTGACACTGAACTGTGAGAAAGTCTAACAATGACAATGAGCTTTTATTCTATCTAATTAGTAATACATTGAAGTTCATTTATACTGGAAGCAGAGATGAGAACATCTGTTTAGCTTATCAGACGATCATGTAACATCCATTCAGTCTGTCTATTTCACATTAAAGGCCCTTAGCTACTTGATTAGTTCAGTATATGGTAATCCATAAATTGAGCCTTAATTTGCTGGAAGCATAAACCTAGAAAGATCAAAGTGGCTCAAATATATTCATAAAAACATTCCCTTTCCGGTTCATTAGATTAAACAATACTCGCTACTGTAGATGTAGTATAAATACATGTATATTTAGTGTAGAATATGAGAGTGTAGTTACATGTTAGTTCAGGAAATATGGCCTTGTTAGCAGATTTGCTGAAGACCAGGATATGTGGCTTAGCAGGAAGTGGGTCCAGCTTCAAGGAATGGCTCTGTAGTAAAATTTCTTAACATCAGCACACTCCCTGGAAGCACAGTTTTTTTTTCAAAAGAAAATCATCTCTGCTGTCCTTCCAGACATATTGCATTTTCATTTCTGGGGGCCCACCTACTGCTACATGGATTTATTTTAAGATGTGTTTTGCAATGTATTTTAAAACGCAATGTAAACACGTAGGGGCACACTTACTAAGGGCTGTGCGCCTTTTTTCTGGCAGACTTTGAACATTCTTTCTAGTGCAAACTGCTTGCACAGGTATTCAAGAAGTGTCCGAGACATATATGTGTCACACATGACCCTTTTGTCACTGAATGGGGCGTTTCGGTGTTCAGTTGGAATTTAAGACCGACAAAATTGTTTTGCATGCCCCATGTTAAAGGTGCACCAAAAAAAAGTTGGTATACTCTGTCGGAGCAGTGCAGAGGTTGCCAGATTAATGAAGAGTGGGTGCCAGAAATCATGAATCTGGCACCCTACACAGGCAACTGTTTTTAGTAAATGTGCCCCATAATGTGAATGCAGCTTAAGACCATGTGCACAAGATGCAGTTGAATTCTGTTTTAAAATGCATTTTAGGCGCATCTGGATAATCTTCTCCTGCAAAGTCTGCATTCAGAATATAATTCAATCTTGTGAACGTGGATATAAGGTTCAGCATTAGGTAGGACCTATTGAAAGCAATCAGTTCTTCTGTCAGCTCCTATTGTGGACCCACATCTCCCCCTCATATTGTGACCTCTCAATTCCCCCTCATATTGTGGCCTTTCACCTCCCCGTAATACTGTGGACCCTCTCATCTCCTCCTCATATTGTGGCCTCTCACCTCCCTGTCATGTTGTGACCCGTCATCTCCCCTTCATATTTTGGACCCTTTGATCTCCTCCTCATATTGTGGACTCCTCTCATTTCTCCTCATAATCTGACCTTTTTTTTTTAAGAAAAAAAATGAACACCACATACTCACCTGTCTGTTCCCCAGCAGCTCTCCTCTTCTTATTATCCTCTGTGCTGTGATGCCAGCAGATGATGACATCAACGCTCTGCGCCTGCAGGCATCAACACATGACAGGGGCGGAGCTAATAGGCAAATGATCAATCATCAGCTATGAAATCTGGAAGGGCATAAAAATAAAAACAAAAAACTATTCCAAACTTCATATTTTAGTGCTTACTATCTCCCAAAACATTATAATAAAAGTGCTCAAAAAGTCAGATGTCCCCCCAAATACTACCAATCTAACCATTAACCCACAATAAATAAGCGCTAATAATGCTCTTTTGCTTGAGGAATTAAAAAGATATAGCAACAGATACACATGAATTTTCCCCAAAAAAGTATACATAAGAAAACCAGTGCATGTTTGGTTTCTTCTAGAGATGAGCGAGCACTAAAATGCTCGGGTACTCGTTATTCGAGAATATGCTAAGTAGGCTCTCTACTGTAAGGTGGGTTGTCCTTGACTGTCTGCACTAGTACAAAACCACCTACCTGACAGAATGGAGTCTAATTAGCATATTGGGTAAAAGACAATTTCTTAAAATTGCTTAAAATGCAAAACAGGAATAACTGTCTCATCCAGCGGATTCCTCGTTTCAATGGTTGTCCAGATATTACTCACATTGATAACCCATCATTTCCATTTTGATGTTTCCAAGGTCCCTCTTCTTCTCCACTTCATCTTACAACTTAGGAAATAATGCTGAGTGGTCATCACTGAGTGGTCATTTCTAGAGATGAGCGAGCACTAAAATGCTCGGGTACTCGTTATTCGAGACGAACTTTTCCCGATGCTCGAGTGCTCGTCTCGAATAACGAGCCCCATTGAAGTCAATGGGAGACTCGAGCATTTTTCAAGGGGACCAAGGCTCTGCACAGGGAAGCTTGGCCAAACACCTGGGAACCTCAGAAAAGGATGGAAAAAACCACGGAAATGGACAGGAAACAGCAGGGGCAGCATGCATGGATGCCTCTGAGGCTGCGTTTCAGCTTGTGCACCAGGGCCTGCTGGTATTCATGCATTCTCACACTCCTTTCCTCTCCAGGGATGAGAGTGGAAAGACTTTGCTTGTACCGTGGGTCCAGGAGAGTGAACACCCAGTAATCGGTGCTGGAATAAATTCTTTGAACGCGAGGGTCACGGGATAGGCAGCCTAGCATGAAATCTGCCATATGCGCCAGAGTACCAACGCGTAAGAATTCACTCCCCTCACTGGCCTGACTGTCCATTTCCTCCTCCTCCAACTCCTCCAACTCCTCTTCTTCTGCCCATACACGCTGAACAGTGAAGGACTCAACAATGGTCCCCTCTTGTGTCTCGCCAACATTCTCCTCCTCTTCCTCCTCATCCTCCTCCACCTCCACCTCCTCCGATATGCGCTGAGAAACAGACCTAAGGGTGCTTTGGCTATCAACAAGGGAATCTTCTTCCCCCGTCTCTTGTGACGAGCGCAAAGCTTCCGACTTCATGCTGATCAGAGAGTTTTTCAACAGGCCAAGCAGCGGGATGGTGAGGCTGATGATGGCGGCATCGCCACTGACCATCTGTGTTGACTCCTCAAAGTTACTCAGCACCTGACAGATATCAGACATCCACGTCCACTCCTCATTGTAGACTTGAGGAAGCTGACTGACCTGACTACCAGTTCTGGTGGAAGTTGACATCTGGCAGTCTACAATCGCTCGGCGCTGCTGGTAACCTCTGGATAACATGGTCAGTGTTGAATTACACCTCGTGGGCACGTCGCACAACAGTCGGTGAGCGGGCAGTTGGAGGCGGCGCTGCGCTGCCCTGAGAGTGGCAGCATCTGTGCTGGACTTCCTGAAATGCGCACAGATGCGGCGCACCTTCGTGAGCAAATCAGACAGATTGGGGTATGTCTTGAGGAAACGCTGAACTATCAGATTTAACACATGGGCCAGGCATGGCACATGTGTCAGTCTGCCGAGTTGCAGAGCCGCCACCAGGTTACGGCCGTTGTCACACACAACCATGCCTGGCTTCAGGTTCAGCGGTGCCAGCCACAGATCAGTCTGCGCCGTGATGCCCTGTAATAGCAGAGAGTTTTTCAACAGGCCAAGCAGCGGGATGGTGAGGCTGATGATGGCGGCATCGCCACTGACCATCTGTGTTGACTCCTCAAAGTTACTCAGCACCTGACAGATATCAGACATCCACGTCCACTCCTCATTGTAGACTTGAGGAAGCTGACTGACCTGACTACCAGTTCTGGTGGAAGTTGACATCTGGCAGTCTACAATCGCTCTGCGCTGCTGGTAAACTCTGGATAACATGGTCAGTGTTGAATTCCACCTCGTGGGCACGTCGCACAACAGTCGGTGAGCGGGCAGTTGGAGGTGGCGCTGCGCTGCCCTGAGAGTGGCAGCATCTGTGCTGGACTTCCTGAAATGCGCACAGATGCGGAGCACCTTCGTGAGCAAATCAGACAGATTGGGGTATGTCTTGAGGAAACGCTGAACTATCAGATTTAACACATGGGCCAGGCATGGCACATGTGTCAGTCTGCCGAGTTGCAGAGCCGCCACCAGGTTACGGCCGTTGTCACACACAACCATGCCTGGCTTCAGGTTCAGCGGTGCCAGCCACAGATCAGTCTGCGCCGTGATGCCCTGTAATAGCTCTTGGGCGGTGTGCCTTTTATCGCCTAGGCTCAGCAGTTTGAGCACCGCCTGCTGTCGCTTAGCGACGGCACTGCTGCTGTGCCTAGAGTTACCGACTGATGGCGCCATGCCCACGGATGGTAATTCGGAGGAGGTGGAGGAGGGGTGGGAGGAGGAGGAGGCATAGTAGGCCTTTGAGACCTGGACCGAGGTAGGACCCGCAATCCTTGGCGTCGGCAGTATATGACCAGCCCCAGGGTCAGACTCGGTCCCAGCCTCCACCAAGTTAACCCAATGTGCCGTCAGCGATATATAGTGGCGCTGCCCTGGCAGCACTCGTCCACGTGTCCGTGGTCAGGTGGACCTTGTCAGAAACGGCGTTGGTCAGGGCACGGATGATGTTCTCTGACACGTGATTGTGCAGGGCTGGGACGGCACATTGGGAAAAGTAGTGGCGGCTGGGGACCGAATACCGAGGGGCGGCCGCCGCCATGAGGTTTAGAAAGGCCTCGGTCTCTACCAGCCTATAGGGCAGCATCTCCAGGCTAAGCAACTTGGAGATGTGGACGTTAAGGGCTTGGGCATGTGGGTGGGTTGCGCTATACTTCCTTTTGCGCTCCAGCGTCTGGGGTATGGAGAGCTGAACGCTGGTGGATGCTGTGGAGGATCGTGGAGGCGAAGATGGGGGCAGGGGGCTGACTAGCAAATGACACAGGGGAAGGAGCAGTGGTGTGCCCGGCTGAAGGTGAACGGGCTTGGTGCCATTGAGTGGGGTGTTTAGCATTCATATAGCATCAAGCTCGGACGAGCATGTTCGTTCATCTCTAGTTTCTTCTTAATTGTTTTTATGATATTTTACCATGAGCCATTGGAAAACACAACTCTTACTGCAAAAAACAAACTCTCATTTGCCAGTTGAAAACAAAAAGTTTTGTCTTTTGGAATTAAAGTATGAAAAAAGAAAGAAAAAACTGCTCTGTCCTAAGGCAAAAATAGGCCTCGCTGTTAAGGTGTCTGAAAGAGCCTTATTACTTGTGGATGCTACTAATGATAAATAAAAAATATGTAGCTATTTGGGATAAATAAAAGGTAGACCCTGTACCCAACAACTTTAGTGCTTACATATTTATATCTAATAAGTGCTATAATAGAGCCCGATTTAAAAAAACACTTAACACAAATGCTATATAATAGGTTAAACAAAGCTTCAATCACTTCTGTATTGTAATGATTTTATGTCATGATGTTTTGAAAGGTGTGAAGGTACCGTAACTTATTAAATTATAATAGGAAATGATTACTGCCACAATACCATGGAATGTGCCACTCTCTGTTCAAAAGTAATTTGATTTGCATATTTCCACAGCGAATGTATTGACTTTAAATGCTGGTATTACAATATCTAATAACTGCTGCATTAGCAAACCACATTAAGCTGGAACATTGTTCAGCTTTTACTTGTAATTATTTCAGGAGTTTGCAGTTTCATTGCATATTATTTTTCTTGCTTTTCATTGAAACCTAAAGCATTTTGTATGGATTCATATTTTAGATTGAAAGTTTATAGGACAGTTTAAGATTAAGACTGGGACAAGATTGTTGCAAATTATTTATCCATTATCAGATTGTATTGATATATGTATCCATATTACAGCTAATTATGATATGAATAATCAAATGCAAAAAATTGCCTTGAAGGATAATTGTTTTCTTTGACACCAATGACTGTAAATGTGAATCCAAGATGCAAAAAGTCATGATAATAAGGTAGAGTGCATGCTGCTTGGTATCACATGGGCATACATCTATACATGAGCTATAGGCTACATTCACGCAAAAGTGTGCGCATCGTACCGTAGCACAGCGGGCACATGGCAGCGCCCAGGAAAGGAGGAGGGAGGAGCGCACAGGAAAGGAGGTGCTCACCCCGCCCCTCTCCATAGCGATGTATGGTGCATGGCACCATATTACGTGGAAAGATAGGACACATCCTATCTTTCTCCCGGCTACGGAATGGTATGGTGCCGCACAAGTGCTTTACCATGCCGCTCCCTTACAGTGTAGTGCGCCAATTGCCATCTATGGGGGCGTATATACGGCATATATATACATAAGCGTCCCCATATGGCCGTGTGAATGTAGCCTTATTGTTATAAACTCTAAATACACACGGTTTCCATAAAGTCGATTTAGCAGTTTTTCTCTTAAAGAATAAACTGTTTTCTAAAGTGGAAACAGCACTGTTCCTGAAAATGTATGTGATATTTCCTATTTTCCAAATTGAACATCCCATGAATGCACACAGACTGCTTTTTCTAAAAGGGTCATTTGTGTGTATAACAACATCAGTCAAGACAAAAGCTGAAGAACTATTTTTTCTGGCTTCTTAGACATAAAACAATTTCATTGCCGAGGTTGATCCAAGATATAACATATGTTTTCAGCAAGAAATTTCTCAAGAACAGTAGTTACAAATAATAGCTAAAGTAAATTGCACAGCAGAGAACTGATGAGAAAAGACCTTCAAACTGCAGCCTTTCAAACTCCAAACAATGCATCCCTTAGGACATAATAACCTTTCTTTGCTGATCGCACTTTGAACTTATTTCATTTTGTACAGTCTTGAGCATTATAAGTAGACTGTGACAATGATTTTAAGGCTACATGTTCTATTTACAAGAAAAACAGAAAAAAAGAATATTTCATCTGACTTACATTTTGGTGATCCAGTAACAGTAAAGGTATAGCCAGTAGTGGATAAATCTTTCTCTTCACTGAGATTTACTGTACAATGATGATAAATATTCCAATATATTTGACATGTTTTATATTTGTCACCAGTTTGTGACCAACAATAAAGTGGTAGGATTTTGGTATGCCATAAAACAGACAGGGAACCTGACTTTCAGTGACAGGTCTATACACCAGAGGGAAGGGAGAAATAGTATGATGTTGTTTCTCTCATTTTGTTATGCTATGGCCAACGGGCTCAGGTAAAGAAGACATTTGCGGTATACTAGTTTTTATAGGTTCTTGAAAATCAATCATGTAAATCATCAATCACACTTTTGAATTAACTTAAAGGAAATCTACCATCAAAATCCAGGGGCACTTACTCATAGATCCAGACAGTGTGACTGTAGTAATCTTCTTATATTTGTTCTTCTAAAATCAATCTTTTAAAACTATGCTAATTAGCCTGAGGGACTCTGGTGACTGTTTCCACAGTCCCTCAGTGATGTCTTTTCACTGGTTGATACAATGAGCAGAGCATATCCCCCCTCCCTCTGTCTGTGTAATCTAGCAGCAGCAGTAAGTGACCTGCGCTGTTCATTGTAACTGTGAGTGAAAAGACATCACTAATGGGCTCTGAAAACACCCCCAGAGCTCCTCAGGGTCATTAGTATAATTTTCAAAGTTTATTTTAGAAGTAAGGAGGTCATGAATAACAAATCTAAGAAGATTACCACAGTCATGGTTCCTGGTATATCATTCTGGATTTTGATGGTAGCTTTTCTATAACTCTGATTGTGACAAAAATAACATCAAGGCTCTCATGGTCTGTAAAAACAAACTTGATAAACAGTCAGGTTGTAACAAAAAGTAAAACATTATTTCTCTGTTTCGTATAAAAGAAATATAGGACTAAAGATTAAAATGGGAAAAACAGGCAGCAATCCCAGATTTCAGTGAAAAATGTATTTCAAGATGGCAACATTTCAATATAACTCACCTTCAAGTGTCCAAAGTTGTGTAATGTATAGTGGGTTAATGTGGGGTTAAAAATCCCCAAATGACTCTAGACGTTTCAGTGTATAGTAAATGGCACTCAGCGTTCCTCTCCCCCATTTGGGCATTTTTCACAGTATCATAGTATATAAGGCTGGAAAAAGACGCAAGTCCATCAAGTCCAACCTTTAAGAATTAAATAAATGTTTTATCCCCATAACCTGTGATATTTTTTCTCTGCAGAAAGGCATCCAGGCCTCTCTTGAACATGTACATAGAGTCCGCCATAACAACCTCCTGCGGCAGAGAGTTCCATAATCGGAATAATCCTAAATTTTGTAATCTGTCAGTGTATTCAAATCCCTCCATTCCCCTAATAATCCTGGTTGCTCTCCTCTGCACCCGTTCCAGCTCTACTATATCCTTTTTATACACTGGTGCCCAAAACTGTACACAATATTCCATGTGTGGTCTGACCAGGGATTTGTATAAGGGCAAAACTATGTCTTTATCATGAGAATCTATTCCTCTCTTGATACATCCCATAATTTTATTTGCTTTAGCAGCAGCCGCCTGACTCTGGTCACTAAAATTAAGTTTACCATCCACCAATACCCCCAAGTCCTTTTCAGCTCCAATTTTACCAAGTAATTGACCGTTTAGAACATAATTATACTTTTTGTTTCCATGGCCCAAGTGCATAACTTTACATTTATCTACATTAAACCTCATCAACCATTTCTCTGCCCACTCCTCAAGCTTCCACAAATCCCTCTGTAAAGCTAAACTATCGACCTCAGTATTTATTACTTTACACAGCTTAGTATCATCTGCAAATATTGAAACTTGACTGTGTAAACCCACTACAAGGTCATTAATAAAAATATTAAAAAGAAGTGGCCCCAATACTGACCCCTGTGGCACTCCATTGGTATCGTCAACCCAATCTGAGAATGTGCCATTAATGACGACCCTTTGTTTTCTATCACTAAGCCAATTACTTACCCAAATACACAGATATTCTCCTATTCCCAGCAGTCTCATTTTATATACCAACCTTTTATGTGGCACGGTGTCAAATGCCTTTGAAAAGTCCAGGTATACAACATCCACAGCTTCCCCCAGATCCAGTCTTGAACTTACCTCCTCGTAGAAACCAATGAGATTAGTCTGACAGGACCGATCTCTCATAAACCCATGCTGACGCTGGGTTATAAGATTGTGCACAGTGAGATACTCTAGGATAGCATCTCTAACAAACCCCTCAAATATTTTCCCCACCACAGAAGTTAGACTCACGGGTCTGTAGTTTCCAGGATCGCTATTTGATCCTTTTTTGTAAATTGGTACCACATTTGCTATGCGCCAGTCCTGTGGAACATAACCAGTCCTCAGTGAATCTTCAGTATATGAGAGATAGAGCAATGTTGCGTTTCACGCTCCTATTTACCGTGCGTGTGCGACTATTATTAAGAGACCTGGTGAGCTTAGGAGGAATGAGCTGTAACTCCCACAAGATAGGAGAGACCTTTTGCTATACATAGTACATTCCTTTATGAGTCATATACTGTGCATGTCTGTGTTACAGGCGCCCTTTTCTATACGCTAGAGGAACGTCTAGCATATTGCAATATTTTTAACCCCACATTAACCTACAATGCATCACACAACTTTGGACACTATTGACATTGTGGTTTTAATAGATTAATTATTTTTTATACATAAAGCATATTATGCTATCATAACACAAATGGGTATACACAACTGTTTTCAACTTTTGTATCAAAATTTTAACATTTTAAAATTTTGTATTAAATGTTTACATCATGCGCTTGGATATAATTTGAATATGTAATGAGATAGTAATTTAACCATGATTTGGATATGTATACATTATGTGTGAGGAATCACTTTTTGTTTGCCTGATGAAGGTATCTTACACCAAAACTTTGTCATCTTGAAATAGATTTTTAGGGATATTCTTCCTCCAGCCTCTAAAAGTAAATTTTTCTCAGCTCATTTGCAAATTAATTTGGAGCCATTTTTTTCAGGGTAGAGAAGAGAGTTTTAATATAAAAAGTGTATTCAAGAAATGATATTTGATCCTGTGGGGTATTTTTTAGCTTAGTGGTGTAAAAGAATCCGATTAAAGGGGTTGTCCACTTTCAGTAAATATTGATATTGATTGTGTAAGGAAAAGTTATACAATTTTTCAATATACTTTCTGTATCAATTCCTAACTGGATCTCTACTTACTGTCCTGCTATAGAAAGCTTCTGTGTTTACTTTCATTGGTTCATGGTCATATCGTCATTGTCACACAGGTGCACAAGTAGTTTGTATCACACAGCTTTAATCACTTCCTATGATAATAATGGCTTGTGCGCCTGATTGACCATCGCGTGACTATGGACACATTTCTATCCACTGGAAGTAAACACAGAAGCTTTCTGTAGAAGGAATGCAAGCTGAGATCTAGAAGATTTTGAGGAATTGATACAGAAAGTATATTTAAAATTTGTATAACTTTTACTTACACAAACAATAATGATTATGTGATATTAGATTACAACTGTTCAAAAGAAACAATCTAGATAGAAACTACTCTTCTGTACAAGAAATCGGTAAATAAATATTCAAGATAATAAGATAAATTTAACACCATTTCAGTCGTAATTCTCATTGTGTCATTGTAATTGTTTTCTTTAATGCTTCCTCAATAAATCTTACCACAATGTGCAAATGCTGTTAGACTACATTAAGCTTTATACTTGCTCCTGAGAGCAGGCACTGCACAGCCAGCAAAGTGGCTTACTGAAGGTGGTGCCCATGAGCAAGCATAATGATCAATATTGTTCAACTCACTAAAGTGGCTCACAGTGTGGAACTATCCAGCTGAACAGTCAATTTTAAGAGGTTAAAAAGTTATACTACTTTGTAAACACGTTTTAGAAAAGACAGGTCCGTTCTTTTCTCTGCTGATTTCCTCTATAATAAAGAATCATGGTTGTAATAAATGTAAAATATTTCCCACAAATTTGTTACAACATTAGACATTTTAGTTCATTTCAACATGACCCTAAATACATAGTAAACAAGGCCAGGTGACCTGTATGTACAGTGCCTGTTAAGGAGGTCGCACTGGTTTCGGACTCCATCTTGACTACTGTCCGCCATCTTAGATACAGCGGCCATGTTCCCTGACCATTGTCAGGCTAATGTCATGATTCAAACTTCATTTTATGTAACCTGTTTGCTTGCCTGTCAGCTAATACCCTTTGACATTTAATGAGAAGCCAGTCTGTCCTTGATGCTGCATGATATTAGGATTCTGGAGCCCACTTATCTCCTTCTGGCAGAGGAAATTAGTATAAACAATATCTGTGTACAAGGTCTCTGAGAACTGAGCACAATTAATTAACTTTTTCCCACAATGTGCTGATGACCAATAGTTTTACAGTATACTATTCACGCCTACTCTTCTGTCTGTGATATTATGCATTTTGAGATATTAAACGGGAGAAGATCTTGACATACACTAAGAGATGGACATGTCTTAGTTTTTATGTTCAATCATGAGAGGGTTAATTAGGACTCACCTTACAAAAGTCAAGAGGGCTGTTGGGGCCCTGCATAAAAAATCCCTATCAGTGCCTGTTGTAACTTTTAAAAATATCCAGTTAAAAAGGGGTTATTACAATAATTTGTAAATACAGTAATACAAAAGAAATACATGAGTGCATGTGCCTCTCTGAACTTTAAGATTAGATTATAATAGCAATGTGATAGTCAGCAAAGCCAACATAGAATCTGGGCATCTTTATAAACCAATGTATTGTTGGCCTTTGTGGCCAAGTTTTTTTTAAAACTCAAATGTAATTATGCCTAGGGCTTGGATAAGAGGCAGGTGAGGGTGGGTGACACATCGGGCACTGTCTTGGGCACCACACCATCCTTTGAGCTTGGGGTGCAGTTTGATGGCATTTTTACATTCTTCACAGCAAAAATGCAATTCAAAAGAACAATTGTATACAAGTGCTGTACTGAATAACTTTTATAACCCTTTCTATGGGAGAATGGACAAAAGACGTCATGCCTACAAAAACTAGTGCAGTCTGTACTTTATGCTGTTTTATTGTGAAGTTTGCAAAGTGTGCCTGATCAAAACTGGCGCAAAGTCTTCATTAATTTGGCGCACCCCGCACTGTTATGGAAGTGTTCACCATTTTTTTGGTGCACTTTGTTCATGCTGCAGAATTGTGGTGAAGACAGAATTGTGGTGCACGTCAGTAATAAATGTGGCGCAAACTCCTACTAAGTACTATCACACCCCTTGGAGCACATTTTTTCTGTCTTGTCAGACACAGTGGAGCCGCGACACAAAACTGGCTATCAGTACATAAGTCTGCTTTGGAAGATATACACGCAACTAATATTTTTTTTTTTAAGAAAAAAACTGGCGCAGACACTTTATGAACACATGTGCAATCAGTTTACACTTTCTTTTCAGTGCGAAGTCAGACAGAATTTTTTTTGGTTTTATGACTTTTGGACAACAAAATAAGTTAGTAATTTATTTTAATTAAATTCATTTTAGTACAACTGTGAAACAATGTTCATCAATATATTCAGAAGAAGTAATTTTATTAAAAAATATGCCCCATTAACACTTATTTCAAGAAAACAAAGTTTTAGTTCCTATACTTCCCGACAAACCCCCCCTTTGGAGCATGTGCCAAGGTTGCTGACATCTGTCAAAAAAACAAAATACTTAGTTGGGTCAAAAAGGTATATGTGCATCTTGCAAACCGCATGCCAAATCTGCTGATGGTTTTTCCAATGAGGACAGTATAAAGGAAAAAGTAATGTGGCCTTAAGGCCAATGGAGCAAAGAATTCTAAGGATGAGTTTGTGCTCCACAGTATCAAACACTGCTGAGAGATCCAGAAGAATGAGGAGAGAATAGTCACATTTGGATTTGGAGACTTTAGAAAGAGCAGTTTCAGTGGAAAGCATAGTGCGAAAACCAGATTGTAGGGGGTCAAGGAGTTAGCCTGAAGATAATGGGTCAGACAAGAAAAGACCAGGCATTCAAGGAGTTGGGAGATGAAAGAGAGATTTGAGACTGGTCAGTGGTTAACAGCACTGACACAGGTCCAAGGAAGGTTTCTTTAGTAATAGGGCAACAACAAAATGCTTGAAAGAAGAGGAAAACACACCAGAGAGGTTAAACATTTTAGTGAGGTGAGAAGTGACTGCTGGGTAGAGAGACAGTAAAAGAAGTAAAAGGATGGGGTCACTGATAGATGTAATGGAGCGGGCAGAGGAAAGGGACCTGGACACTTCTTCCTCTGTAACCAGGTCAAGGGAGGAGAGCAAACAGGGTCAGGTACAGCAGTCTTCCCCAACCACCGGTCCGCGGCCCAAGACCGGTCCGTGGAACCACTGGTTCCGGGCCATGGAACATCTCTGTAAAAAAAAAAAATCAATACTCCCCTGTCCCTTTCCTTTAGTTAATTTCCATGTCATCACATCGTGTCTACCGACAACAGAATTTTACAGTGTTCGGCTGGGATAGGCGATATTGGAATCAGAGGGTGGGGGCAGCTAAAGGAAAGGGGACATGGGAGGAAGGCATTATGTAGGAAAGGAGACATGGGAGGGGCCACGCTGCAGGAAGGTTCACTTTGGAGTGGGCATGCTACAGCAAAGAGGACAATATAAGTGGGTGGTGCTTCTTCAAGAAAGGGACAATATAAGCTAGGTACACAGGGATTTATGGTGGGGCATGCAAACATACATTTATGGCTATGAAACTGACACCAGACCGCATTCCCCCACCCCACCGGTCCCTGGAGAAAATATATGTTTACAGCCGGTCCCTGGGCAAAAAAAGGCTGGGGACCACTGAGGTACAGGATGGAAGGGGATTAATGGAGTCAGTGGATTGGGAAACTTCCTGTCAGGTACAGTCTATTTTATCTTTAAAGTAGGAAGCCAAATATTCAGCCCCAAGGCCTGTGACAATTGGCTGCACCTTTGGTATAAGTAAGGAGGGAAGGGTATCAAAGAGCCTTTAGGGATTGTAAGAGATAGTTTAGATCGGTGAAATAGACCTGTTTGTCAAGGTGAATTGCAGAGTTACAGGTTCTTAGCATGCATTTGAAGTGAAGAAAGTGTGCGCATGAAACACTGCCGAAAGAAACGAGTTTGTGGCATGTGCCAAGGTTGTTGACATCTGTGTTGAAAGGTTTGGACTGAGGGTGGTGCCTTATCCAGGGAACTTCTGAGAGTATGATTATAATGTTTACTAGTCAGGTTAGGACTAGAGAGAGCGGATATAGGAACAGTGATGACTGCAAAGTTTCTGAGAGATGGTGAGTACTAATGGCACATGGGATCCACTATTGTAATAGATGTAATAGATTGTAAAAGATGAAGAAAATCCCCATACACCTCCATATATGGCAATATATGGTTGGATCAATTAGACAACCCAGTTATAAAGTAAACAAAATTAAATAAAAAGTGATCAAAATGCCATACAGTCCTCAAAATGGTTGAATTGATAATGTCATCAAAATTCACAAAAAATTACACAAACCACGGCTCCGTACACCAAAGTGACAACATTAAAAAAAAAACCTATATAAATGTGGTAGCCCTATGACCGTACCAAACCAAAGTAGACATGTCATTTGGGGAGCACTGTGAAAGCGGTAAAATCCAAGCCCACAAGATAATGGTGGAAATGCATTCATTCAACAATTTCACTGCATTTTTTCTGCCTCCCATTACATTACATGGCATGGAGTATTAAAAACCATCACTATGAAGTGCAATTTGTTACGTAGAAAACCTGGGCAATCTCTTTCAGGTCTTTAATTTTTGAAAAGAAGTAACACATAACCAGGACTACCTTATATACTCGAGTATAAGCCTAGTTTTTCAGCACAAAAAATGTGCTAAAAAACCCAAACTCGGCTTATACTCGAGTCAAAAAAATAAATATATCTAAACTCACCTTTCCGGCAATCCCTGTATATCTTCTGTGCGATCTGTCCGGCAGCGGCGGCAGGCTATATACACTGGGGCAGGGTCTGGCAGGCTATATACACTGGGGCAGGGTCTGCAGGCTATATACACTGGGGCAGGGTCTGGCAGGCTATATACTGGGTAGGCTGTGACCAATGCATTTCCCACCCTCGGCTTATACTCGAGTCAATAGGTTTTCCCAGTATTTTGTGGTAAAATTAGGGGCCTCAGCTTATACTCGGGTCGGCTTATACTCGAGTATATACGGTATATAAATGTAACATTGCCATAATGATACTTACTAATAGGAAAATTTGGCCGCCAAAAAGCAAAACGGCGGGAGCTGCCATTTTCTCGAGCGGACGAAGTATTCGCTCATCTCTAATAATGTCATGAAAATTCACAAAAAATTACACAAACCACGGCTCCGTACACCAAAGTGACAACATTAAAAAAAAATCTATATAAATGTGGTAGCCCTATGACCGTACCAAACCAAAGTAGACATGTCATTTGGGGAGCAGTGTGAAAGCGGTAAAATCCAAGCCCACAAGATAATGGTGGAAATGCATTCATTCAACAATTTCACTGCATTTTTTCTGCCTCCCATTACATTACATGACATGGAGTATTAAATACCATCACTATGAAGTGCAATTTGTTACGTAGAAAACCTGGGCAATCTCGCTCAGGTCTTTAATTTTTGAAAAGAAGTAACACATAACCAGGACTATATAAATGTAACATTGCCATAATGATACTTACTAATAGGAAAATTCAAAATCAAATAGAAGGTTTGTGTTCATGTGAGTAGGTGTAATATCTGCCTGAAGTAGAACACTTAAAATCAAATTTTATTATACACTTTTAAAATAGGGCCACTCTTCAGCCACTAAACAATCAATTCAGGCTTTTAGTGTGCATAGGGGATAATGAGACCTAGGATATTTAAACCCAATCGGATCCCACTTTATCACGTTATTACCCCCACACTGAACTAAGGTGCTGATGTGAAATAATAATAATAATAGGTTCAGAGCAAGTGTGTCAGTCAGCGAGATTTAAATATAGCCGGTTTTGCAAAATCTCGCTCTCATATAGGGGAGCTGCAGAAAAGCGTCAGGCATAGGGTATATTAGGCAGGGCAGGCAGAACATTATGGTCCACAAAAAGACTTCAATTGTAGCCTAGCTTTTCTTCTTTTAATAGCGCTTTAGTGCAGTGTGCATGTAATCGATGAGAGCGAGATTTTGCTAAAACCGGCTATTAGAGATGGCCAAATCGATTCTAATGATTTTAACTTCGGTTAAAATTTCAGGAAAAATGCGATTCGCCACGAAGCCGAAGTTTATGCTGATTCGCGGGAACGAAGTTATTTTTTTTCTCCCTCATGTTTCTGCTAAATGGGACGTGTTACATGGCGCAGAGAACTCTGGGAAGGAGAAAGGAACACCCCGATGACATCTGCAGACCTGTAAGCCAATCAGCGACCGGTAGGCTTATGTGATGTCACACAGCCCTATAAAACCCAGCCATTTTCTATCCCAGCACTTCACACTTCATGTTGTAGCGTCCAGCTGCTGCTATTGTACTGTGCGATTCTTGCTGCAATCCCTCGCTATTCTCTAAGGGGGTTCTACAGTATATACACCAAATAGCAGTTCTATTTAGTGACAAAATCGAATAGGAAGAAATCTGTTTGACTTTCTTGCATCTGCAGTAGTGATTGGTGGACCAATCCCTGGCTGTTCTTTAAGGGGATATGTATACCCCAAATAGCAGTTCTATTTAGTGACAAAATCGAATAGGAAGAAATCTGTTTGACATTCATGCATCTGCAGTAGTGAGCTGTCAGTTGTGGGGTATCTGTATAACGCACATTGCCATACCTTTTGGAGGGGTCTAGTTTACAGCCAGATTTACATGTGAAATCCACATAGTTTATACAGTGATTTTCGCTGAAATTACACTGTCAGTTGTGGGGAGACGCTGAATAGGGTAGACTCCCGAGGAAAAAATATCGGGCAAAGTGTGAACCTCTAATCAGGATAAGAAATACTGAATAAAAAGATCCATCCACCGCGTGACCAACATCAACATCAATACTCTATGACTGTGAAAAAATGAAAACGTCGGTAGGATAAACTTTCATATTGAAAGCTAGTATTGGACAAAGCTAGATCAAATCTGAAGCACGAGGCCTTGAGATTGGGGGGCCTAAGATTGTGTAACCAAGAATATATGAGGGCATCAGCGATTGCATTTTGAGTATCTCTTGAGACAGCACGATTCGTAACGCGACTTAAAGTTTAATGTTGATTGATGAATGTTGGTTATGACAAGTACAAATGGTAATTGTACAGGAACGTGACACATATCCCGTTTCGGGTCAGGGGGACCCTGAGGTTGAGATCTGATGCACAAATAGTGCTAAACCAGTCGTTCGTGTCACGGAAAATGGCGGGAGAGTGCATCGTCGGGGAACCAATCAGTCCGAAGCTAAGGCTAAATAACAATTCCAGAACCCAACTCCATCCAATCTTCAGGGACAGACATCGCCTTATGCTGATCCCAATCCATCATGAACTGTAGGAAAAAAGTTGGGAACCCGTATCTTATTGTTTCATATAAATCTAGCCCCATAGCTGATCTGGGAGAAACATAAATAATATGTATAAAATTGCTCCGCTAATGATTCTACAATATCCACATGTTGATAATGGATTTGTGGTGTTTGTATGAGATAGCTGAGAGGTGAGATGCCTCAGTCCAACACGATTCAGCCTGCTGACTATTACTATTGTTTTTTGCTGATGGGCTAGGGACCACTAAGGTGAGCTACTTGTTGAGCAAGCACCATGACTGTTGTCTATTTGGGCAGCCGTAGTCGACTGGGCTGCAAGTGTAGGTCGAAAGTACTGAGGACCTTTTGGCTACCATGGGCGGCATTTGATTTTTTTTTGGCTACTAAAGTATCCTATTATGAACTTTGTGGGACCGGGACTATGACTAAATGGCTACTTGGTTTTCAGTTCAGTGCACTGTGTGACTAGTGGTATATTGTGGGGCAGCTCGCTGACTATTGCTTTTGTGAGGTAGGCACAATCGACAGATGTCCTTCGTGACTAACTGTTACCTGTGGAATGGTGGCTGTGATACTATTTCTATGGGGGAGAAGGGGAAAAAAAGAGGGAAAGAAGGAAAAAGAAAAAGGAGACAAAAAAGAACAAATAAAAGAAAAAAGGAAAAGACAAAGGGGAAAAAAGGGAGAACGGAAATGTTAATCCTGCCAGCTGGGGTCTATGCTTACTTGAAGAGCATGATGCTCTGACTTGGTGCCGCTGGACACCAAGCACTAAGCAATTGTAGCAACTGAGCTCACACTGGCTACTGGGGGAATATGTGCATATGCTTCGACTACCCGACTATTGTAGGCCCTTGATAAATCGGCTGTGACGTTGTTTCTGTCTGCCATGAAACGCTTGGAAATAAAAAACAACAAACAGTCGCAACTAACAGGGTATGGACTACCGGCCGTAAATTTCTCACACAAACGCAAATCATGATGCAGTTATATTGTGACATGTAGATCTATCACTAATGATTTGGCACAAAGCAGGTCTTGTCAAAGACCTGTTCAGTTCATTTGGTGTCATGGAAAGTCACAAACAGCATTAATGACCTCACAGACTGCCCAAAAAAGTACCAAAACAGACAAAACCGCAGTAAATCCTAACCAATAAACTATCCTTCCCCGCAACCCTATAACGACGTTCTAAACTTCTCTAGATAAGTAGCTAACTAAGGAATTTTTTTCAGAGATCCCTGAAGCCAGAGGCACGCTAGTCTTACTTGCCTTGCGTCGTAGGTTTAGGGACCCCCGGAGAAACAAGGAGAGCAAGACTGGGGACAATGTCCGAAGTTGCTTCAACTCGTGTTGAGTGATCGTGGCACGACCGCAGCCGCTCCATAAACAATTAAACATATTAAGTATGAGGCACAAGTTAACTTAGGTATAGAAATTTATGGGGTGAGGGAACGACTATGTGAGATTGTACTGGAGTTTATAAGATAGAGTTACATAGAAAACAAAACACTGGTCACATGCAGCTCTACAAAATGTGATAGGTACATAATTTATGGCAGAGGGAGATTCCTTTGAAAGTGGTTAAATAATACGTGACAAAAAATGAAACAGACTAAATATAAAGACAGGGATGCAAACATATTGATTATAGACCAAAAGCATACATGAGGTCCCACAGCTCATGTTCCATATGTTTGGGGTATTAAGTGCCAGCGAGATGCAAAAATTACCTCAGTTACGGAGTAAAATGCACAACCTGCTCACTCCACGACAGACACCTAGTATGAGAAGGTGGTAGGGGACCTGAGGGATCATATAAGTCGAGACCAAGACTGTCTACTAAGATACGATCATTTAGATAGAGTATCACTATCAACAATTCTAACGTTGTAAAAGCCTTACCTAAATTTGTCATGAGGGCTGGAGGGCTTGTAGGATCAGTAACGTAAGAGAGTGAGCGAGTCACTAAATGTCGGATGGCTGCTAATGACGTACGAGTTATCTAGAAAAAACTGAATTGAATATATTCTTCGCGGGATGTGCGACGCATGGTGGTCTATCTTCGGATACCAGCCCCAATAAATGAATCAAGTGGAGAACTCGAGCCTTAATTCAAGGGAGGTGAACCTGCGGATGTCTTCCAAGGGAAGCTTGTGGGCCACAAGCAACCTGTGGAATCCAAATCGAATAAGAAGGAGGTATGGAAACGGAAAAAACCAGCGGAAATTGTGAACAAGTCCATACAGCAGGGGCAATGTGCATCAACATAGTGAATGCACAATCTGATTAGCATGCTTAAAAATCGGCATCAAACATTATAAAATATCAAAATTATGATTGAGCAAACAAGCACTGATGTCGCATGACGAGAGTGAGCTACGGGAATAGTGCTAGATAAGAACATCATACTAAAAGCTGCCAAATAATTGACAACCAACTGACGCGTATATGAAAGACGAAAGCCAGGGCAAGAGAATAATACAGACGGCATCACATCTCGACAAGCTTAACAGATCAGTAGCATTCGCAACATTACCCCAATAATGTGCTCAGGGCGTTCAAACCAAATTAATAAAAAAATTCAAATGGGGAGCGAGGGGGTTGACAGTGTATCGTCCTGTATTTATCGGTATGTTGGCCAGTGGTAAGGTGCCAGAGAGCAACCGAAGGAGGTATGCAACGCAAGGGGCTGAAATGATGTCCTATGTGCACAAAAGATTGGCCGGTATAGATAGGTTGTGTTTAGTTATAAGAGTAAAACAGGGCAGCATGTCGTGACAGAGGACCAAGTTCCATAACATATCGTGGTGACACTCGGGAACACCCAGAAAACGAGCCCTAGGACACCGCTCGTTTGCTTAGGGATGGCAGCTAGGAGACGACGTGGTTGAGGGGCAGCTAATGGAGATGACATGTGGAGGAACGCTGATGGAGACACAAACGTGATTGGAAGTACTGCTATTTGAGACGGCAGTGGAAGGCTGACTATGTAGACAAACATGTGGGGGCAAATGGATGAGCAAAGGTTATGGCCCGAGGTGAAGGGGGGGGGGGGGGGGGGGGGGGGGGGGGTTTGGGAGAAGGGAACGAAGGAGGAGAAAACAGAGAAAGTGAAAGGGATAGAATTTATGAGAGAAAACTGTTATAGTGGTTAGTTAGGTTGCAAAGGCTCACTTCTTTTAAAACGTGTTAGTTTGACTTAGGGGGGATAGAGCTTAAATCAGTAATAACCCGCTGCCCAGGCGAGCTTTGCGGCACTGCAAGCCATCCCTGCCTCTCGGCGTCCTCGCACACCAAAAATCGACCTGGGGCCCGGAAGCTGTTATTACTACTGGAAAAAAATTATCATTTCAACGCAGGCGCGGGTCTTACACCAACAGCATTTAAGAACCTTTTGTGTAAGATCAAGTGCTAGTACTGCTTCTTATAAGTATTTGAGCCTGTTATGGCGGGGAGCGGGGAACGTGAAAGAGACTGACACAAGTAGACCGCGAAATAATATCAGTCAATGCATATAAAAGTTTGGCCGTATATTTTGTGGATTAACACAGCAGTGGTGGCGGCAAAATTAATGGTGCGAGCCGTTTAAAACAGCCCAAATTTGCCGACACAGCTCGGTTTGTATGCCCTCGATGCCTGAGAGGCCACTCGATGTTGGAACAGACCTTTTGGAGGGCGGCTATGGAGATCCGACTGTGGAATTACGGAGGTAGCAAGATGGACAACGTTGATAGGTGCAGCAGGCAGCAACATGTGAGACATCAGACGACTGTGGTGGATAAGTTAGTCTGCATGGGCTAGAACAATTAAAATTCTGGATTAGTGCCAATGGCACTACCCAAAAACAGTTTTCCAACAGACCGAAGAGCGGTAGAGTGGCCCTTCACAGAGAAAAATTACAATACATAGGATCCTATATGTAGCACTCCAAAAATTGTTTAAACGAGGCGTGTAGGGTCTGGCGCGACGGCCCGGGAGTGGCCCCTCCATAAATGTAAATACAGTACGTCTAGTAGCTATGCAGAGCCAGTTGAGCCCTGGCAAAAATGCCATTTGTAGCTTACTGCTTTAGACCATGTACAAGAAGTAGAGAAGCGAGGAAATAGCAAGGAAGGATGAGAGCAGTGCTGAGCAGGATGCAATACATATAATTTCAAGTCATTTGAGCTACTTTCACATGGTTGGAGAATGGAAATCATGAGTAAATCATTTGATTCCATCTCTGAAAGACAGCCTGTACAGCCTGTCAGGTAACAGCGACGCTTTGTGTACCTTCGCGAGCAATGTAAAGCCATCGTAGATCCCCGTTGCAAGCACTGAACACCCGCCTCAGAAAAACACACTGCTAGACGGCGGGGCCAGGCAAGAACACCTCCCAGTGTGATACAGCGTCGCCAGTTCGTGCCACTATGTCCGCTTTGACAACCATAGTTTGTAGGGAGCAACTGTGTGATCATTAGGAGGATGGTATGGTCAACTACGTACTCCCTCACCATCTTTTCTGTAAAGAATCAGCCCTAACTCTGCTGAGACTGGGGACATGGTGACAGTGTCTTGCTTGGTGTACGGGGTGACATTAGAAACTGGCATAAGGCCCTTTGTAAGAAGCGTACCCTGCCAGATGTTGGATACAAGCTCCTATACTCGGGTTTTACTCTGCCTACGACTACTTTCCCACAGCAGTTACGCACATCTCTGCGCTAGCGCTGTCAGAAGGAAATATAGTGTTTCTAGCTTTTGCCCAGGCGGCCATGCTGGTCTATGATCCATTGCACTTCTCACACTCCTTTCCTCTCCAGAGGTATGAAGCTAGTGTAGGACTTTTGCTTGTTGTACCGTGGATTCCTTAGAGTGAATACCCAGTAATCGGCTGCAAGAAATAGATTCTTTGAGACGCAGAGGGTCACGAAATGGCAGCCCTTAGCATGTAAATCTTCATATGCGCCAGTCACAGGTCCCAATGCGCAAGACAATTCACTCCCTCACTGGGCCTGAATCTCCATTTCACATCCTCTCCCCAACTCCTCCAACTACTCTCTTCTTCTGCCCATACACGCCTGAAACAGTGAATGGTCCTGGCATGCTCCCCTCAATTGGCTGTCTCGCCAACCAACATCTCCTCCTCTTCCTCCTCATCCTCCTCCACACTCTGCCGTTATGCGCCTGAGAAACAGACCTGAGAAGATGCTCTGGCCTAATCAACAAGGGAATCTTGACTTCCATCTCTTGTGCGTCAAAGCCTACCAACTTCATGCTGCTTGAGTCAATAGAGCGGGGAGCCATGCAAGAAGTGCAGACCAACGTGTCCTCGCGTGCGGGAGGTGGGACATGTCTAAGCTATGGCACAATGAATCCACTACATGTGTTAACACCATCAAAGTTACTCAGCTACCTAACAGATACAGACATTCGTCACGTCAGCGACATCCTCATTGCTAGACTTGAGGAAGCTGCAAAAGAACCTTACTACCGTTCTGCGTGGAAGTTGAAATCTGCAGTCTACAATCGCCTCTGCGGTTGCTGGTAAACTCACTGCGTCCGAGTAACATAGGTATTACGTCGGTGACGATACCATCCTCCTTACTCATGGGTAGTAACCGCACAATATGTCGGTGAGTAGGGCCAGTAAGTGGACGGTGCTAGTGCCTGCTTTCCTGAGAGTGCGCTCCAGCACTCGTTTTTCGCCTTTCTAGAAATGCCCACACAGATGCGAAGACGCACCTTTCGTGAGCACAAATCAGACATCGATATTGGGTATGAGTTTGAGGGAAACCGTTGTCAGTCACAATGGCCAGTCTGCGGAGTTGACGAGCCTGCTACTTCAGTATCAGCTGATATGGCCTAGCCAAAGATACAGTGGCCACTTGCCCAGCAGCACTCGTACCACATGTCCTGTGGTAGGGCTGGACCTTGTCATAAACGCATGCTCAGACCGGCACGCGATCCTATAGTGTCTGACACTGCTGGTGCGTAATGGCTGGGCACGTGCAACATCGGATAAAGAGTAGTGGCGAGACTGGGGAACCGAAAATACTGAGGGGGGGGCCGCCGTACGATGGAAGTTTGCGAAAGGCCTCAGTCTCTACCAGCCTATAGGGCAGCATCTCCAGGCTCAGTAATTTGGAGATGTGGACGTTGAGGGCTTGCACATGTGGGTGGAACTGTATTTCCTCTTGCGCTCCAGTGTCTGGGCTATAGAGAGCTGGACACTGCGCATGGAGACATTGTTGGACGCTGTGGAGGATCGTGGAGGCGAAGGTGTGGTTTTCGCCCAGGAGGTGTTTGTGCCGGGGTCCTAGGCAGGGGGCTGACTAACAGAGGCAGCAAATTACACAAGGGAAGGAGCAGTGGTGGGCCCGGCAGAAGGTGAACAGGCTTTGTTCAAGTGAGTGGGGTGTTTAGCATTCATATGCCTGCGCACACTGGTGGTAGTTAAGCTAGTAGTGGTGGAACCCCTGCTGATCCTGGTTTGGCACAGGTTGCACACCACAGTCCATTGGTCAACCGCTGTTTCTTTAAAGAACCTCCAGACTTCAGAAAATCTAGCCCTCTCCACGGGAGCTTCACTGTGAAACATTTAGCGCTGATGCACCAGCTCTTGCCCTGCCTCTCCGTCTGGCCCCACCACTGCCTCTTCCAACCTGTTTTCGTATAGGACTTGCCTCCGTCTCAGAAGCACTGTGTTCACCCGGCCTATCAACCCAGCTTGGGTCTGTCACCTCATCATCCTCCGATCCCTCAGTCTGCTCCCCCCTCGGACTTCCTGCCCTGACATTGTCCGCATCACCTGTTCGCAGTGTTCTGGCCTCAACAGTGCTCTACCACGAGTCCCAGTAACTTGAGACATGAACCTAGGGAGTGTAGCTCTGCGGCGTTCTTCTGCTCCCTCATCAGCAGGTGGTGTTTCACCCCGCCCAGGACCACGGCCTCTGACCCCTGCCGTAATTGGATGCCCACACCCTCATCCTCTACCCCTAGCCCTCGGGTTCAACATTTTCAAAATTAAAGTTTATTTTATAGACAAAAAAGAAATATAAACTGTAATTTTTTTTGTAATAATAATTTTTTTTGTGTTTTTTTTTTAAATTTTTTATTTATTTTTGTTTTAGACTGTGCCTAATTCAATCAAACCCCTAATAAATTGTCCCACTTCGGTGTTTGAGATGGATATGTGTGTCACTAAGAGCTAAACACAATGGTCGCAAGTCCCCCTGCAAATTACTCACAATATGGTACTAGCTGCACTACTAATGCCAGCAAGCCCAGCCACAAGAAAACAAAAAAAACATTATTGTAGCCCTAAGAAGGACTGTTGGGTTCTTGGAGAATCACTCCTGCCTAACCGTGATCTAATAGAACACCCTAACGCAGGGGTAGGGAACCTATGGCTCGGGAGCCAGATATGGCTCTTTTGTTGGCTGCATCTGGCTCTCAGACAGATGTTTAACCCCTTAACGCTCTGTGCCGTAGCTCTACGGTGCAGAGGTGTAAGGAGTGTATGAAGAGGGCTCACGGGCTGAGTCCTCTTCATACAAGGTGGGGGTTTTTGCATTTTGCAGAAAACCCCCACCGCTAATAACCGCGGTCGGTGCTTGCACCGATTGCGGCTATTAACCATGTAATTGCCGCTATTAACCATGTCATTGCCGAACGTCATCGGGGGGCGGTAAAAAGTAAATGGCAGACTGTGCCTAATTGAAATCAAACCCCTAATAAATTTTCCCACTTTGGTGTTTGAGGTGGATATGTGTGTCACTAAGAGCTAAACACAACGGTAGCAAGTCCCCCTGCAAATTCCTCACAATATGGTACTAGCTGCAAATAAAAAAAAAAAAGTAGAAAGTTATTGTAGCCCTAAGAAGGGCTGTTGGGTTCTTGGAGAATCACTCCTGCCTAACAGTAAGCTAATAGAACACCCTAACGCTTTCCCTGAAAAAAAAAAAAAAAGTGTTGCGAGACTTGCACCTACTTGTACCTTCACTAGGAATAGGCCGGTGAACTTCAGTGCATTTCGGCGGACCCGAATCCACCGCAGAGAACGCGCCGCTGGATCGCAAATGGACCGGGTAAGTAAATATGCCCCTATATGTTTTGTGAGTTGGTGAAATGTGTCAACTAAAGCCCCTTCAAAATTTAGAGACTGTCCTCACGACTCACTGAACAGGGTCTCCAACTGTATCATACATGCGATGAAATCCTCGAAGTTAATACAGTGATTTTCTCTGAAATTACACTGTCAGTTGTGGGGTATCTGTATAACGCACATTGCAATACCTTTTGGGGACTCTAGTTTACAGACAGATTTACGTGTCAAATGCACATAGTTTATACAGTGATTTTCTCTGAAATTACACTGTCAGTTGTAACGCACATTGCAATACCTTTTGGGGGCTCTAGTTTACAGCCAGATTCACGTGTCAAGTCCACGTAGTTTATACAGTGATTTTCGCTGAAATTACACTGTCAGTTGTGGGGAACGCACATTGCAATACCTTTTGGGGGCTCTAGTTTACAGCCAGATTTACGTGTCAAATCCACGTAGTTTATAGACCGATTGAAAGAGGACACTGATGCATTAAAAGAAGGGCAAAACGATCAGTGACGTCAATGCAAAATTACTGCCGACATCCTCTGCACTCTTTTGGGGGGCTTTCCACATGTCGTAATCTGTCGTAATCTATGGAATCATCTGATGTCAGTGTAAAAAGAGTGCACTCTTTGATGTTACAGTGGGATCTTGGCCCTCAGCTCGGTCCTTTCTAGCTGGCACAGACGTTACCTTGTGAGGCTGCGTTCCCGCTTCGCTTATTTGGGGAACTTGGCCTATGTAAGTGCACATGGAATTGAAGAGTGAAGCGATTCTAAGAGCCGTGGCTGTCATGTGCGTGTCATACTAAAACACAGCATTGTTTGAAGACCAAACCCCGCTCCCTATGCATATTTAAGCATGGCACGACGTTCTACAACACCCTACAGGCTCTCTGCAGCCAGTAAATGCCTGTTTTTTAACGTGATTCGTTTTGATTTGATTCAGGTCGAATCAAATTTTTTCGAAAAATTTGGCGAATCGGGACGAAATTCGCCCATCTCTACCAGCTATATTTAAATCTTGCTGACTGACACACTTGCTCTGAACCTATTATTATTATTTTTTCCCATCAGCACCTTAGTTCACTGTGGGGGTAATAACGTGATAAAGTGGGATCCGATAGGGTTTAAATATCCTAGGTCTCATTATCCCCTATGCACACTGAAAGCCAGAATTAATTGTTTAGTGGCTGAAGAGTGGCCCTATTTTAAAAGTGTATAATAAACTGGGGCAGGGTCTGGCAGGCTATATACACTGGGGCAGGGTCTGGCTGGCTATATACATTGGGGCAGAGCCTGGCTGGCTATATACTGGGGAGGCTGTGACCAATGCATTTCCCACCCTCGGCTTATACTCGAGTCAATAGGTTTTCCCAGTATTTTGTGGTAAAATTAGGGGCCTCGGCTTATACTCGGGTCGGCTTATACTCGAGTATATACGGTATATACACATATAAAGTGCATAGTGCATACATAAATCATCAAGGATAATACCCAGGCTGCATATAATATATTTACACATGTAAATTGCATATAAATTAATATTATATACCTGTACCGAGAGTTCATACTACTTTTAATACATGACAAGGTTGTACAGGCTTTAGATGACTTTGATTGAAATTGCATGCTGTTATTTATGGTCTACATTCATCCTCAAAAATGGGCTCTATCAGATATTCTTCCCCAAGAGCATATGCTGCATACAGATTATTATCCCCAGGTGCATAACCTTACATTTTTCCACATTGAACCTTATTTGCCAAGTGATTGCCCAAACACTCAAAGTGTCTAAGTCACTCTGTAGCTCTATCTTATTTGTAAATAAGTAAAATAATGGTGGGCTCATCACAGAACCCTCATTGACCACAATTCTGAATACTAACCATCAGCCAGCTTTCAATACAGTTAAGTCTAGTCTAGTATACTACAGGATGCATTAACTACACTGGCAGACCACAACACATGGTTGAACAAACAGAGCTGGAATCCCCATTTAGTATCTACATGTGTTACATTTTTTAACTGAATGTATTGTTTATTCAGTATAAGTTGTGCTCACCTTCGTATGTTGTACACACAACTCTGGTTTAGGGCATTTCAAACTTTAATGTCCTTTTAGCTGCACATTGGGAGGTGCTAGCTATGAAACACTGAGGAAATAGAATGTGAATGAAGGCTATTGCTCTGTATTGATAATAGCGCCAAGCACTCATATAGCTAAAAAAAACCTTCTTTACTGAATTGTCAACATTTTAAAATGCTCGGAAAGCACTTTTCAAACCCCTGTGGGTTTTTCTTCAGTTACGATTGCTTGCATGTGTGTCTGTAAGGATTCAAGGGTAGTGGACCCACTTTAACACCATGAGCGATGATGTAAGCTGACACCTGGGAGTGGAGTTTGAGTGGCACCCGGTTTTCACCAGAGCCCGCCGCAAAGCGGGTTGGACTTGCTGACGCGGGATAACACCAGGTCGTCCCACATGCGCGACTTTGCTCGCAGTGGCAGCCAAGGCAGAGTACAGAATCGTGAGACAGAATCGTGGTTGGGGACAGGCTGAAGGTCAGGACAGGCAGCAGAGTAGCAAAGTCAGGAACGGAACTGGCACACATGAGGGAGCACAGAGAAGCACGAGAAAGAACATAGTCAATGTTGGTATAAACTACTTCAAAAGAGGATGCATGTATTCTTTGTCCTACTTGATATTGTATAATTATAGGATGTGCAGAAACTTTGAGTTAGCCGCTCATATTTGATACTTATCTTTGCAGTAACAGGTCAATATAGTGGGATAGTTTACTTGTAGTGTAGTTCACATTTGAAATAATTGCATGTCCTGGAGAAACTATGGTGTTTTTGTGCACTTTGGGTATATGATAAAAATACAGTTTAATAGGTTTTTCTATGATAATACATTTTTATAAAATGTTTTGTTAGAAACCTTTTTTTGCATTCTATGTAATCAGTTTCTGATATCTTTGGTGTATTTCAGGAAATGGATCTACAATTATATACAATCTGCAATTAAAGGAATTATCCAAGATTAATAAATAAATTAGGGCCGGGCTGGGGCGAGCTGTTTAAAAATAATAAACATGTACTCACCTTCTCCGGCCTACTGATGTCCCATGTCGTGGTGCGTCTGATCTTTGCCCCTGTTTGTTTACAGAGGCACGGAAGCCACACACACGGGTCTTCTGGTCGGCAGAGGTGGCCGACTACTCCTATCCGTCCCTATCTCTTAGCATCGTAGGGTGCTGGGAGATGGTGTTTGATGGGAGCCCAACACCAAGCTTGATGCGGGATTAAAATCAAACCAGTATATCTATTACAGAAGATATCTATTACAGAAAATGTCAATTACAGAAAATAATTTTGATGTGGTTGCATCTCTTCACTACAGTGTAGGGAACTGGTTTGGCTGGAGTCAAAGACTTTTGACTAGAGTTGGTAAGTAAGAGTTCTCATTATGGAGACTTTGGCAATGAGTACAGCCTTAAGAGTAAACTCACTATCAGGAACCTGTTAACAGACTATGAGAGATCCTGCAAGTTAATAGGGAGAACTTATGTTGTCTGGCAGCTGCTGGAAGGTGGAACAGACAGGTAACAGGGGGTCAGAGTCAGACCAGTGTTCACACAAGGACACAACAAGACAAACAGATACAGACAAACAAACAGAGTCAGACAGACCCGGTTAAAAACCAAGATGGCAGTGAAGGCACAAAATCTAATCCCTAGAGAGAGGTCGAGTAAACAAAGAAGAGGTCCAATACACAGAATAGCAAGCAATACCGTGAGATAACAGGGAACATGTAAGAACCAGCCAGGTATAATTGGACTGGGCAAGTACATAAAGGAGCTCCTGGACACGGCCTCCAGCAGCTGACTGGATCGACTGTCCATTACTCTAGTAACCCTCGCTGGACAGGGCTAGGCTGCAGAGATCTGGGTGTGGCTCAATAAATCACAACAAAGCAGCAACCTAAGGCACGGTTTACACACACAAGACACTGTGTATTTATGCAAATCCAAGATATCAAACGGATCTAATTTATTACTGGGACAAAATGAAGGGGGTAGGGGTATCTGCTGCATTTAGCTTGTAATAAGAGGAATTGAACATTTTTATTGATGTCCTAGATTCATGATTAGAATTTCCGAGAGCTTTTATTGGAGGTCTTTTCTCTTATTGCCTTTCCTTCTTCCTCTCTGTATGCAGTATGCAGTTATGGGTTTCAAAATGTCCTTTTTTTATTTTGAGGTATATTTTTGGTGCCATTTGAAAAAATTCTTCTGTGGTTTGTAGTTGGGATGGTCCTTATTGTTAGGAGGAAATTATTCTCAGTGTTTCCAGCAATGAGACTGAGTCTTTTGGGCTGTTTATTGCTAAGTTGGAATGGCTCTTCTCTTTGAATAGAAGTGAGTTTGTGCAAATGATGTGATGTTGCATTATCAACTGCTGTGCTATATGTGTTAAAGTCCCATTGCATTTTCTGAGGTCTTTTATTCTATTTAAATGATGTTTGGATGAGTACTCAGCTTGGGAGAGTTGTTGTAAAAGTGCTGAGGGTGCAGTCACAAAAAACAGTTACAACTGCGTCACAATCAGTTTTGAGGTGGTTTTAGGTGCAGTTTTGTTCATTTAACAGGTGAAAGATATGAACTGAATGTGTGAGGGTACGGTCACACGTTGCAGTTAAAACTGCATCACAATAAGCTTTGAGGTGGTTTTAGGTGTGGTTTTGTCAATTTAACAGGTGAAAGACATGAACTGAACAGGTGAATGACATTTGTGGAGCAGGTTTCTCCTTCAAAATCAAATTCACTCATTTAGTTAATGTCTTTCACCTGTTAAATTGACAAAATCGCACCTAAACCCACCTCAAAGGTGATTGTCATGCACTTTTAACTGCAACGTGCGACCGCACCCTGACAGTATTACAATCAGCATCTGGTATGGTGATGGAGATAATATTTGTTTCATCAGTCTCTGTGGATTCTCTGTTTTCTTTGTGACTACCTTTGTTGCTTGTCTATAAAAAGAATATTTATCGTTAGCTTTACGTTCATGTTTATGATTATCTTGGCTGTGGAGTAATAGACCTGTGTTTGGTGCCTTTGTTTCTATCAGGGCTTTCCTTGGGGTAGGATTTATTGTTTGTTTTTACTTTGGTCTGACATTACTGTTTGGGTAGGGAGGTTTTCTGCTGTTGTTCTCTCTCTAAATGTCTTTGCCATATTCTATATTTTCCTTCTTTTTTTATCCTTCCCCTCTCTGTGTAATTTTTCTTATTTTTTGTTATAATTTCTTGTTTTAGTTTGTTTATCCTGTATGTGATATTTTGGCACAACTTTATGTAATCAAGATGTGTTTTGTATATGGATAGTTGTTGTTGAGAAAAAATTTCATTTTTTCAGTCTTCATCGCATAATTTACTTATTTTTTCTCACAGGGTCTCCATCATTTTTGCCAAACATAAGCCAAGTACTGTTTCCCAGACTATATTTTACATAATAGTAAAATGATAGATTTCTCCCAATTTATATCTGAACCAGAAAATCTGCCAAATTCCTTGACTACCTCAAGTACTCTCGGGACAGATTGCAGAGAGTCGCTAAGATATAATTCCATGTCGTCTGCGTACAAACAAATCTTGTCTTTTGTACCACAATCACCCCCCCCCCACACAGACACACACACAAATTCCCACATCATCCCTAACCATAATAGCTAGGGGCTCTATATACAGGGCAAATAAAAGTGGGGATAATGGACACCCCTGACGGGTGCCCCTGGCTAACGAGAAGTGTTCCAAAAAAAAATCTCCTATTTTAATTCTGGCCCAAGGATGGTCATACAAACTCTTCACAAAACCAATAAACCTTTCCCCTATACCAAACTTGGCCATAACTTTCCATAGGAAACTCCACTCCACCCTGTCGAACAGCATCCAGAGACAGGATGGAGCGGAGGTCCCCGCAACCCATCTCCATGGCTGAAAAGATGCTGAACATACATTCACTTATCTTCCTATTTGGAATAAACCCTTTCTGATCGCTAGGCACAATACCCTGTACTACTTTTTGTAGCCTAAGGGCTAATGCTTTCGCCAAAATTTTAATGTCTGTATTTAATAAAGATATAGGACGAAATGAGCCTACTTCCATCGGATCTTTTCCTTTTTTTGGAATCAGAGTAACATTGGCTTCTGCCATAGTTCTTGAAACCGATCCAGAAGCGAACCCTTCTCTAAAGGTATTCAGCAGATGAGATAAAAACTCTTTGTTATGTTTCTTATAAAAACTTAAGGGGAGCCCATCAGGACCCGGAGTTGAGTCCCTGTTACATGAATTTAATGCTTCCAGGATTTCCTCTAGCGTTAATTTAGAGTCCAGGAAATTTTTCTGAACTTGGGATATTGAGGGAAATGATATTTTGCCCAGGAAGTTGTCAATTTTGGTCCCTTGCTTAACATTTTGGGACAATTCGGATTAATATCTGCCGAACACCTGTGCAATCTGTCCCGGAGTATTTCTTATGATCCTTTCCTCATCCCTAATCGCTGGAATCACCTTACTATTAGCCCTAAACGTTTGGACCATATTAGCTCGCAATTTACCGGATTTTCTACTCTGCACAAAGTACCTTTGGCCCTGAAAAAAAACTTTATGTTGAGCCTTCTTTTCTAGAAACTCCTGCAGCTGAGACCTAGCACTTTTTACCTTCAATCCATTATCCTCCGAAGGAGATTCAAGTAAAGCTTTCTCCACCTCAACCAACAGATTCTTCAAACTTTGTTCCCTGGCTCCAAATCTGTTTCTCGCATTAATGATATTATTACTATATACTCCACGGATAAAAGCTTTAAACACATCCCAAACCATCTGATTCTCATTAGCTCTAAAGTTTTTAGACAAGAATTCAGTAGCAATTATCTCCATATTAATCTGTGGTTCGAGAATCGCAATCCAGTATTGATTAAGCCTAAAAAATCGCTCCTTCTTTCCCTCTTATTTTCTTACCACAATCATAACTGGGCAATGGTCCGATATTGGACAGGTTTCGTAGGACATTTTATGGATCATCCTATAAAAGCCAGAGTTCACCAAACATAAATCGATTCGAGACAAAGTACCATACCATCGACTCATGCAGGAGAAAGCTTTACGATTGCCATATAAACTGCACCATACATCTATCCACTTTACCTCATCAAAAAGTGCCAAAGACTCCCTTTTCCCACACCCTGCCATTACCTTATAATCTACTAAGGCTCTGTCTCGGTAATTATCCATCGTGGCATTAAAATCTCCCATAATCATAAGGGCACAGTTACCTTCCATAGACAAGAGCAAATTGTGCAATACTTTGAAAGAAAAGGGGGGCGGAATATAAATAAAGGCCAGAGTAACCATTGTTCCGTAAAGTTTCCCAAATAGAAAAACATATCTTCCCTCTTTATCAATTTGTTGCCGAAATATAACAAAATCAATATCTGCATGAATTAATACTGTAATCCCTCTGGAGTAAATGCTACCAAATGAGTGTATTTCCTGAGCCGCCCGCCTTTTCTTAAATCTGTATGCAAATTTCTCAGTTAAATGTGTTTCAAGTAAACAAACAATAGCTGGTAGGTGTTTATTTATAAAATCAAAAATTTGACATCTTTTGACCCTATCACTGGCGCCCCGAATATTCCAAGTGACTATTCTAACGGTGTCTGCCATTTATCCAAAAAGAAGAAGGAGAAAGAGGGAAAAAAAACCCTTCCTGCTGAGGGGAAACCAACCCCCCTCCCTACTTACCATACCCATTGTAGCTCCAATTTCTTGCAGCTATCCACCATCTCTTTATTTTTATCTTTTATCTTGTTTAGTTCTCCCCAGATCATTTTAATATCAGAATTAAGACTACATGTATGTTTTCCCAGACTATATTTTAATTGAGATTCTATGTGGAAACTTACCTTTCTTTTTATATAAACTAATGGATACTGTGTCCATAACAACTGATTAAGTTTGCTCCACTCTGGCTTCCGTAGACCCGCATAACATTTTATGTATCCTAGTAACAATTCTCAGATGCATTCCCCAACTTCCCAGCCATTGTAACATATTTGAAAAAATATTTCTGCCAAACAGACAATGAAGCAACTATTTGAGTTCAAAAGGTGTAGAATGTGTTACCAGGGTTGTACTGATCTTTATGCCATTTCTTCCAGTCTGTACAAATAAAAAGTCCTGAATGTAAATCAACCAATAACCACCCTTTACTTTTAGTTCCCCTTTTTCTATAAAAGATATGCCAATAGAAAAACTTTCTAATTCCATTTTAACTCTATTTTCAACTATAAGAAATGTTTGTACTATTCATACACCGGAAACTACAAGCAAGTGTCCCGCTTCTGACAAGCAAGTTTGTTCCATCTAGTCTTCCATAGTCCTAGTTGAGTGTACAATATAACAGCAAAGAGGCATGCTCGTCTTAATACCAAAATAAACTTGAGCAAGTATGTTTATTCATTTTCCATCTTCATGTACATTATGCAATGAATCTACTATGAATTTATGTCCATAAAAGGTCCATGATGGTTTTTTTAAAATTGTATTCTACAGCAGGTATTATATTATCTATATTATAAAAATTTTAATATATTTCTTAATGAATTTATATGAATACATGTATATCCTTATTACCACTGCAGAGGAATTCTGTGGGATTTTGGTTTCATTTTATTTTTAGCTTTATGTTAAGGAATACTTTTTTGAATGAAAGGAGTTTTGCTATAGCAGGATTCTTTTACACAGTGGTGGTCATTTACTAAGGGCACGACATCGCGTTTTCCCGACGTGTTACCCGAATATTTCCGATTTGCGCCGATTGTACCTGAATTGCCCCGGATTGTGTCCAGCGATCGGATTGTGGCGCATCGGCGCCGGCATGCGCGCGACAGAAATCGGGGCGTGGCGAACGAAAAACCCGACGTATTCGGAAAAACCGCCGCATTTAAAAACGAAAAAGTGTCGCTTGTGACCGCTACCTTCACCGGTCCGAGGTGGTGCATTCCGGCGCGTGGAGATGATTTTCAGCGCAGCAGCGCCACCTGGTGGACGGCGGAGGAACTGCCTTCATGAATCGCGGCCGGACCCGAATCCAGAGCAGAGAACGCGCCGCTGGATCGCGAATGGGCCGGGTAAGTAAATTTGCCCCAATGACGTGTCATTTCGCCCCAAGTGAACCTAGCCTCAGCCTCAGTATTTAAATGGGGCATTCCAAGATACACGTTATATGAGCATTTTAAAGATTTTGTCACTTCACATCTTTCTTTACTCTAGTGCTATAAGAGCTTGGCGCCATCATCCAAATAGAGGAATATCCTTCATCCACATTGAGTATCTCATCCACTTTGAGTACCAAGGGCCGGATTGTAGGGGGGGGGCACCCGGGGCATGCGCCCCAGGGCCCCCAACACTTTGCCCTTAAAGGGATCCCCACCAAATATGGGTGATTCACAGTGTACATACCCAACATAAATGTGGGACATACCCAACATATGTGCCCTGATTACAGTCTATGGCAGAGCAAGGGAATGATGGAAGTTGAGTACAATTTTATTATTTTCTGTATATAGTTATTATAGGGGGCGTATATAGTTATAATAGGAGTCTGTATATATTTAGTTATTATAGGGAGACTGAATATAGTTATTATAGGGGGCTGCAGATAGTGCTTACTGGGGGCTGTATATAGTGATTTCTGGGGGAGCTGTATAAAGGGATTGCTAGGAGAGCTGTATATAGTGATTGATGGGAAGCTGCATACAGTTATTGCTGGGGAGCTGTATATAGTGATTGCTGGGGGTCTCTTTATAGTGATTAGTGGGGGCTGTATATAGTGATTGGGGGAGCTGTATATAGTGATTTGGGGGCCTGTATATAGTGATTACTGGGAGAGATGTATATTGTGATTTATGGGGGAGCTGTATATTGTGATTGCTGGGTGAGCTGTATATAGTGATTGCTGGGTGAGATATATATAGTATCTAGTGAATGCTGGGAGCTATATAAGTGAATGCTGGGGGGCTCTATAGTGATGAGGGGGCTGTATATAGTGATTACTGGGAGCTGTATATAGTGATTACTGGGGGAGCTGTATATAGTGATTGCTGGGGGGAGCTGTATATATTGATTACTGGGGGAGCTGTATGTCTAGTGATTGCTGGGAGCTGTACATAGTCATTACTGGGGAACTGTGTATAGTGTTTGCTGGAGAGCTGTATATAGTGGTTGCTGGGGAGCTGCATATAGTGATTGCTGGGGGCTGTATATAGTAATTACTGTATATAGTGATTACTGGGGGGAGCTGTATATAGTGATTGCTTGTGGGAGCTGTATATAGTGATTGCTGGGGGAGCTGTATATACAGTGATTGCTAGGAGCTGTATATAGTATATATATTATATTAGTATATTAGTATATAGTATATTATTCAGTGATTTAAAAAAAATCAATGAATAAAAAATACATTAAAATATATGCCCAGAAAATGGTTTGGCCCCACCAGTCACTAATAACACCCAATACAACACCCACTTACCCAATGACAGATATATTATGCATCAAAAATACCAAATAGCAAAATAATTATGAAAAATTAAACATTTTTGAATCATGAGAGTCAATATTTCGCCCCAAAAAACACTGCAAAACATCACATTGCTAGCCCAAAAAATGAAACAGGGCCATTAAAAGAACATGATCACAAACTGACAACTTGGCCCATATCTGCAGTATTAAACTGGCTGCAGCAGTTTTCTGTCATACTTCACATGGAAAAGAACATTTTTAGAGCTTGCACATGTATTTAAGTGTCTTCTCCAGTTTTATGTCGCGACTGCACTGTGCCCAGCAAGACTGAAAAATGTGCACCTATAGGAGCGTGTTAGTACTAAGTCAAAGTTTGCGATACATTTAAAGGAAATTAACCACTTAAAAAAACAAAAAGAGGCTAGAAATACTCCACTCTAGTTCATCTTGACCACGGCGCTGCCCATCGCTCATTGCCGTTATCACCTAGAAAAGAAAGTTAGAATTAGCAGCATGGAGCATGCAGACAAGGGGGATCGTTTATCTTACTCTGATGTATCTTTTTTAGTGACTTTCTGAATGCATTGGGGTATTTGCACAATTTTGTTCATTTTCTTCCGGCAGTTCACCGGAGTTCGTCTTGTAGCAGTAATCACGGTTTGCGCCTAATTTGTCTTTCACCTGCTTCCACATGTTTGCGTTCTATTTAACATTGATTAATATTTGCGCAATAACATAATAACAATTACTAAAATTTTCACCATTCTCCATTCATAAAATACCAAAGTTATAAAATAAAAGTCATCTTATAACAATGAAATGATGAAAGATGAAGAATATATATATATATATATCATGAAGCCTATATATATATATATATATCATGAAGCCTATATTTGATAAATGTTGACAACTTTGCTCTTATCTTACTTTAAGTGCATTTTTCTGATGCTTTCCCATTTTAGGATTACTTTAACAGCCAAACATTTTTTTCCAGAGAGTCCATTTTGCTTAGTTAAAAGTTAATGGCTAAAAGTTTTACTACCACTTCAGAACTGCAGTACTTTCTTTTTACGATGGCCATTGAAGATACTTCTTTGATGTGCTATCTTTGTACTGTAGCACTTCAGAAGAAATTAGCAATGGACGTGCCCACACTTCTTGAAAGTCGGAAGATGCAGGAAGAAGACGGGCCAGGGGAGAAAAGGACACTGTGGGTGAGCACCATAAGGGAGTACTTTTTTTTTTTTGTATACAGGAGTATCAGCCGATTGGGTCTATTTTAGCTCAAAAATAGTGCTGAAGAACTTGGCTTATACTCAAGTACATATGGTAGTATTCTCAATTATTGGTCAGAGTGCATAAATTTATTTTTAAAAAAATTACAGAGACTTGCTACTTTATCCATCAGTAACGTCTCAAGTGAGGAACACTTAGCAACATTCGTGGCACATCTCTGATGGACAAATAATCATTTAGTCACGGATAACAGATCATATTATCACTCTACATATTCAATCAACTATTTATCTCTACATCAAGAAGTGCTGTGTTCTGTTACTGTAAGTCAGTTCCATTGTGATCTGATAAAATAGAAAATCAGGATTGATCATGATTTAATGCAGTGATGCAGTGCTGAAATACTGCATTATCATTGAATATTAATGGAATTTATTAAAAAAATTAATTAGTGTATTAATGAAAATATTTATTTTGTAGATAATTCACATGCAGTACAGACAGTCCCCGTGTTACATACAAGATAGGTTCTGCTTTGATGAGACATATAAGTAATGAAATTAATCTTCAATGTGGCCTTACATGACAAGACTCATTGATTTGTGGGTAAAACAATATTATCGGATGGATGGTTTAACCCCCGCAGAAATAACAAATACAAAAAATCTTACAAAAGATTAACTCCAAAATTGTTCCAATAAAAACTGCAAATTGTCCCATAAAAGCAACCTCAAACATAGGCCCATGTGGTCTGAAAAAAATTATGATGCATCTTGAAATGTAAAGTGTTACTCTTGAAATATCTTTTTATTTCTTTTACAGCAGAAGCAGCATGGTGGATAATGAAGTTATTGTAAATACAATGTTATATAGCGCATGTAAACAATTGCCCACTACTACTCAGCAATCATTGAGAAATAGTTCAGGTACAACAGGACTAAACATCTATTCTAGGCAGGAGAAGATGGGAAAATTATTAAGTGGACATTGTCCTGTTAACCACTTCAGACGCTTTTTGTTTTTGTGCTTATGTTTTTATTTTTCCATTTACAGAGATGGGTGAAGGCTTGTTAACTAGGGGACAAATTGTACTTTTTAGTGACACCACTTAATATTCCATGCATTGTACTAGACAGCTGGAAAAAAATTGCAGTTAAATTGACAGAAAAACACATTTGCTCCTTTATTCTTTGGGTCGGTACAATCACAGGGATACCAAATTTAAAATTTTAATTGAAAAAAATGAAAATCTTTTGTACAAAAAAAAAAGTTATTATGCCACATTTTGAGGCCAATAACTTTTTCATACTGTGGCCAGGAATAATCTTTTTTTTATATTTTGATAGAATGGAAATTTTAGGTAGTGGCAAAATCTAGCATGTTTATTATTTTTATTGTTTATTTTTTATATGCGTTGTAGTGAAAGGGAGTAATTTAAACTTTTCCTTTTTTTTATTTTTTTATATTTTTTGGAAAACTATTTTGCATCATGTAGACATTTCAATGCTGAAATCCAGTTTAGAACTCAGTATCCATGGCAGGCCTGCAATTCTCTATAAGACTGTAGGCTGCTATGGCAACCGATTGGCGCCCTAGGATGATATCACTGAGGGAGCTGAACACCCATCCAAGATGGCGCAACCATCAACAGCGCCGACACCAACTGTGGCATTTAGAAGCCAGTGTCAGTTGTGTTATACAGCTGACACCCACTGTGTATGGAGAGAGCTTAACCCATGAGCTCTCTCCATACACCCCTTGCAACACCACAACGTGATTGTGATGCATGAAGGATTCATGTTTCCAGAGTCCAAGAGGGACAACAAGGGAGATCAGATTACAAGGAAGTGATTGTATTGATTGGGATGGTATGTACTTAATTCTTCTAATCTGTAAGGACTTCAAACTTTAAAAATCCAATGCTAAAGGACATCTTCCAGCAGGATCAAGTATTGTAAACCAAGCACACTGACATACACACGGAGCCGGCGCCTGAAGCTGGGTGGGTGTCGGCTATATATTATAGCCGACACCTGCCTCTAACCCCTAACACGACGCGGTCGCACTGTTTGCGGCGTGTTAGAGGCATTTCACAAGAATCGGACCCCCCCCCCCCGCGCGCTGCTCCGATCGCTGCGCGATCCTCTTCCTGTAGCCGGGTCCTGCCTTCTGCAACACACTGAGCATGCGCAGCATTACACAGTGTAATACTCCTGTATTACACTGTGTAATGTGAAGAAGAGCTTGAACAAGCTAACCTGTAAGAGTAAATAAAATCAGTTAAAAACATTAAATAAAAACATTATTTAATAAAAAGAATTAATTAAATAAAGTTAAAGTCCCCTAAACACAAATATTCCCTACACACATGCAATAAAGTGAAAAAACCTGAAAATTGCCAAAACCCCACATATTTGGTATCGCTGTGTCTGTAACAATCCGTACAATAACTCAGACACATTATTGGACCCGCTCAGTGAACACGGTAAAAACAAAACCCGAAAAACTCGGCAAAAATGTACATTTTTCATAAAATCTCTACACAAAAATGTTCTAAAAAGTGATCAAAAAAAGTTATGTGTGCCACAATGGTACCACTGAAAAGAACAACTCAACACGTAAAAAATAAGCCCTAAACTAGCTCTGTCAACCAAAAAATATTAAAGTTACGTCTCCAAAAAGATGGCGATGCAAAAACAAATGAGATTTCCTCTATATTAGTTTTACCCACTAAAATTGTAATCATCGTAATCGTAGTGACCTATAGAATAAAGATAATATAGTATTTTTAGTGTACCGTGTACGACCCCCCCAAAAATATGGAAATAAAGTAAACCAAAATTGACAATTTTCTTTTCACCCATACATTCAAGAGTTAATAAAATCTCATCAATAAGCTAATGACCCACTAAAATGAAGTATTTGTAAAGTGCATCTCATGTCGCAAAAAATAAGCCCTTATATGTCCAAATTGCCAAAAAAAATAAAGATTGTAAAGCCAATAAAAAGTGAAAATGCATAATCTGCTCTGAATGGCACAGCTTCCCTTCAATGCCATGGCGTGTGCACATACAGCAGGTTACCACCACATATGGGTTATTGTTATACGCAGGAGGGATTGGGTATCAAATTTTGTGGAGCCTTTTGGTAATTTATCCCCTTAGAATTAGTACATTTTTTGAAAAACACATTAATTTGGCCAAAAAAATTTTCCTTTCAAAATTGCATCCGATTTTGTCTTAAAACAATTAAAGGGTTAACAAACTTTATTAAAGTTGTTTTTTTACGTTGAGGGGTGTAGTTTCTATAATGGGGTCATTTATGGGGTTTTACTTTTATTTAGGTCTCTCACAGTGATTTGAAACCTGAGCTGGGCCCTCAATAGCAGGATTTTGAGTTTTTAATGAAAATGTGAAAAATCGCACCTAACGTTCAAAGCCCCATAGCATCCTACAAAAATAAGAGTATGCATAAAAAACCGTGTCCACATAAAGAAGACATTTAGTGAATGTTAGTTATTAAGTATTTTTGCGGTTATGACTATGTATGGAAAAAGTAGAACATTTTGAAGTTCGAAAATCAAGAATTTTTCCAAATTTTCACCAAATATCTGATTTTTTCATAAATAAATGCAAAACATACCACCAAAATTTTTCAACTAACATGAAGCACAAAGTGTCACGAGAAAACAATTTTAAAATCACTTGGATATGTTAAAGCGTTTCAAAATTATAACCATTTAAAGTGACACAGGGCAGATTTGAAAAAATGGGTCATGTCAGGAAGGTGAAAAGTGGCTTTGACGTTAAGGGGTTAAAGGGAACCTGTCACCACATTTTCAAAAATACAGCTATTGACAGGTTCCCATAGAGCCCTTCTAACTAGCTACAAAATTGTTTCCCTCACATCCCCATAAATCAAGCAGGGAACTTCCCCGAAATGCATTGTGGTTTTATACATTTTTTTCTCTCCATGTTCTCTGCTATTCCTTTCAACTCTATTACATTCAACTTATTTCAACTTATATAGCAGAATCTTAGATGACATGACCCTGGTCACATGACATGAAGTGCCCAATCATGTAATAGAGCTCCTCTCAATGTTCCACAGAGCAGCATGTCATAGCAGTGAGACCTGTCAATCAGGAATAAGGAGGCAGGACAGTGCAGTGCACACTGCATATACTGGACCCCATAACTATGATTGGACTCACATCAGGTGAATTGCATATACATCAACATACTGATTTGGAAAGGAAGTATTTTAATGAAGTATTTATTTTGGGTGGGATAATTTAAATGGCAGTTCTCTACATGCACAACATAAGCTTTTGCAGGAGGAAACATGGTGACACCCATGGATAGAGCATGAGGCGATTATTTTAGTGCTTCTACAACAAAAAACTGACATAAAAGCACTGATAAATCTCCCCTAATGGGTGCATGATTCTTGTTCTAAGCAACTTAGAAACTATATTTTTATAGTACAGTGTGTGAGCCCTAAAATAACATAATGGTTAGCCCTATGAGCAATTGATGGACTGAAAGTGTATTCATAACTAGAATGCTTATTGAATGGGAGATAACTAGAACCAAATAAAGTAGTCAAGCCACAGCTTTGGGATCAGTTAAATTAGTGCTGGATTTTCAATTATGTTGAACAACACTTTGAATGATGAATGATATACCAGCAATAGCTGCAAATCACATTCCTCTTTGTAATTTAGAACTTGTGACAAGTTTAATTAATCACTCTGGGAGATCTCTACTCAGGTGATATAGCCTTCATCTTTCTGATCCAAGCAGGTACTTAGTACTTTGCATGAAATAAACAATGACTAATTCATTTACATAGATACAGTCCACTGACGGGATTACTATTCTATGATGAAATGTCTAACGTACACTTACACATTATTCCACTTAATGGATGATCCATCAGAACCTACTAAAGGTTAACAAGGACATTTATCATATTCAAATCAATTAAAATTGAGTTCACTTACTTGTCAGCGTTCTTTCTGCTGGCAACACTGGTCTCTTGACTCGCCAAGCAATAGCGATTAGCTCATTTAAGCTTCAGAAACAAGTTTCTGCAAAAAAATGATAATAACATAATGGGGGTCATTTACTAAGGGCACGATTCTCGTTTTCCCAACGTGTTACCCGAACATTTCCGATTTGCGCCGATTCTCCCTGAATTGCCCCGGGATTTTGACACACGCAATCGTATTGTTGAACTAACAAGGCTGAAGTTCAACAAACGTCCAAACAATTGTAATCTGAAAATATATACAGCAATCTTTATTGGAAAATAGGAAGACGAACATCACAAACTCCATATACATCTAAAAGCATCTAAAACACAAATGTACAAACAAAACAGGCCGGGGACCCATGTGAGGGTGACCCGTGTACCTCCTCTCTCCAACACTGAATAGTGTCAAGCAGCCAACCTCCAAATGTAATAGGAGTATGAAGTTGAGTACACATATATAAAGTATCCAAACACAGACACAAGCAGCAACCAAGTGTTATGAGTGCCAAGCAATATCTCCTAAACAATAATCAAAAAATACAAAGTGCAAGTGCTTAAACAAAGTGCTATACTAGTAAAGGATGAGCTATCCCACAAAATATATCGGTACTGCAAGTCATGTCAGTGAGGATAAATGAATAGCTACTGCATGGCTGGTCAGCAGGCGGAGGTAAGGCTGGCGGTGAGGTAAGATTTCCCCACGCGTTTCGTCGTCACCCGGACGACTTCCTCAGGGGTCAGTACCCGATTCGCGTTTTCCCAACGTGTTACCCGAATATTTCCGATGGCATGCAAGCGACGGAAATTGGGGGGCGTGGCCGAACGAAAACCGGTGTACTTGAGTGCGTTCCAATGCTCTTCAGCGCAGCAGCGCCACCTGGTGGATGTCAGAAGAACTACCTTAATGAATCCGGGCCAGACCCGAATCCACCGCAGAGAACGCGCCGCCGGATCACGAATGGCTTTGTGAGGCATCCGTGGAAATCACTGAACCACGAACGTGAAAAACAACGCCAATGTGAAAGAACCATTACTTTGATATGGGCTGTAGAAAGAAAATTCATGAGCAGGGCTGGGACAAAGCATTTGGTGCCTAGACAGTCAAGCATAATTGTGTGCAAATTATAGAAAAAAAAAACACAGCCATATAAGGGCAAAACCTAAGAGGAAAAATGAAATGGCTGCCTTCCTCCATTAAAAATCAGAAAATGATGCACAATATAAAAATATGTACCTACAGTGAAAATACTACACTTTTAATAAAATGTATATACCACAAATATAAGTATATACCTGCAATAATTGTAGCAAACACAAAAAAAAAAATCAACAGCCATATAATGTCCCCTAGACAACAGCTGTGTCCTCCTCAAAATGACCACAGTGTGACTTCTGCATATATGGTATAATACACTGTGATATAATATTGTATAGTTTCCCCTCATTTATTCATACTTAACACTAACACCTAATTAATTTAGTTACAGATGTAATCAGAAAATTCAAAAGTGAGATGTTAAAGTTTCTATATACACAGTGCAGTTTTTTGTATGGGAATTGACTTGACCTACAGATTTACATATCCTGAAATGTCAATTCTCCATTAGTGGGAGTGAAGAAATCTTCTATGAGCCTGTGTCAATCACTCCACAGATGAATGATTTCTGCAGTGGGTACAGAAAGTATTCAGGCCCCTTTAAATTTTTCTCTCTATGTTCCATTGCAGCTAATTGGTTAGATCAAAAAAAGTAGTTTTTCTGCTCATTAACCCCTTAAGGACCAGGCCTTTTTTCATTTTTCTATTTCAAATTTCACTCCCCACATTCAAAAATCTGTAACTTTTTTTATTTTTCCATGTAAAGAGCTGTGTGAGGGCTTGTTTTCTGCATAACAAATTACACTTCATAGTGACAGTATTTATTATTCCATGCTGTGTACTGGGAAGCAGGAAAAAAAATCAGAATTTAGTGAAAATGATGATAAAACGCATTTGCTCCATTTTTTTGTGGGCTTGAATTTGACAGCTTTCACTGTGCGCCAAAAATGACATGTCTACTTCATTCCTTGGATCAGTACGATCATGGAGATAACAAATTTGTATAGGTTTCATAATGTTTTCATACATTTACAAAAATGAAAACCTTTTGTACAAAAAAAATTCTTAATTTTGCCGTCTTCTTGAGCTAGTAACTTTTTCATACTTTAGTGTACAGAGCTGTGGGTGGTGTCATTTTTTGTGACTTTTGATGATGTTTTCAATGCTACTATTTTTAGGACTGTGCAACCTTTTGATCACTTTTTTGGGATGCGGTGATGCCTAATGTCTTTATGATTTTTCCTGTTTACTTATATTTATATGACTTCTAAGGAAAGAGGGGTGATTTGAATTTGTAGGTTTTTTTAATATAATTTTTTTAAACTTGTTTTTATTTTTACTATTTTTAAGAACCCCTTGGTTGTCTGATTGATCCTACCATATACTGCCATACTACAGTATGGCAGTATATGGGGTTTTGCACACCATCGCAAATCACACATTGTGATAGATAGCCTAAAACATTATAGCCTACGTCACCAGGAACAACGATCCAGATCAGGATGGTGGCGCCCACGCACTGTCGGCTTGTTAATGCCGGTGGCCATCTAGAGATGAGCGAGCACTAAAATGCTCGGGTACTCGTTATTCGAGACGAAATTTTCACGATGCTCGAGTGCTCGTCTCGAATAACGAACCCCATTGAAGCGCGTCCAATCTGACACATCTCATTGTAGGATTATCCCTTCGGCAAATCTTCGAAAAATATACAAAATCATTTCTTTATTTAAGAATGTCTCTATAGTAATTCTCAGTTTAAACCCACGGGATACTTTAATCGTATATTGTATTGATGTAGTTATACCATATATAGGCAACGAAATATGGTCTATAATGGTGTCACACATGGGTAAAGAAATACGATTGTCAATAGTATCATATATGTAACCATCCTGTTCAAAAATCTTGTTTTTAACATTTCTAAATATGTGACTGTTTTTATTCCCTTCCGGACTAAGCCTAGTGATAAAGAACCTAATGTACACATAATTACAACTTTTTCTCTTTTTTTGTTTCCGCTTTATCTTAGCTGTACCATCAATATTTTAAGTGTATTTACATCCGATTATGCTCCCGGAATACCAAGGCAACGTGGACGTATATTACAACTTTATATTATAAAATGAACAATTCATGTACTTCTAAGTATTAGCCAAATAGGAGGTAATTCTCCCACCCACCGAGCATTGGCCACTAGGATGTCCCTACACCGGGCTTCACGAGTGATCTCCGTGGCTCATGCCTGACCGAGGCTCCAAGCAAGAATTCAGCACATAATCCCCATGTGATCAGGATTAGAAACGCCTCCGTTGCCCTGGTGATGGGAAGCATCGGAGGTTTAAGTAGTACGGCAGAAAACAATGAAGGTTCTTTCTTCTTTTTTTCATTTTGATTTTAGAGTGTTTTTCATCATTTGTTTTTTTTCATCTTTTTATAAAGTATTAGAAATAAAGCTCTGTATATTTTATCTTTTGTATCAATAAGTATATGTAAACTTCCATGTAAACTTTTGTAACATGGAGTATAGGAGGGGCAAACGTGCACTTTCGACCTAACACACCTCATCACAGGTGCATGTATTTACATCACACAATATAAAGTCGAGTGCGCGTCTCCTCCTCAGATACACCATGATTAAGAACGGTTAATCCGTTCGAAACGCGTTGGATTAAGAAGGGATTTTTTGAAAACAATGCTGTGGAAATATGAATTTGACCAAATAAAGTCGTGAAGTTTTCCTGGAATTTGGCTGGATTGTTGAGAATTCTTTTCATATGCAATCTTACCCCAACAAACGGGGTGAAGTCCGTGCCGTTTCCAGGACATATAGAGGCTGGAGTTGAGCTGGAACATTCCCCTTGTCTCTTTAAGGGGAGTATATACCTGCTCAGCCTATAATGGTGATGAAGTATTGTAATATTATATTATATTTATCCCCATGAAATAGCAATAGAATTGGCCAAGCACATAGGCAGAGGTTATTAGTGTTACTGTTGCACCAAATTCTGTAAGATACATGGTTACTATGAATTTCCAGTCCCTTTGTACATTTTATATTCTGTCTTACCTGGCCGTACTATACAGTATACAGAAATTTTAGTCATCACCACATGCAGCTAACAGACAAATAATTGATTTGAATATAGCCTGTATTGCGATGCTTGCATATATAGCAGGAGGGCATTGTCTGTCTATATTAAGACCAACAGGTGATAATTTGTACGTTGTGCATGCTTTGTACATATGTGGAGACACATATGCACTTCTCTAAGGGCAAGGTCCGTGAGAACATGGTTTGGATTTGGTGAGCCACACCTGGGCAGTCCGGGGGAAGATGTTTTTCATTCACACCTAAATTTTTGGTGTGAAATCCCCTCTATCGGGGGGGTGGAGAAGTCAGGTGGAATGTGCAGGCAAGTTATTGGTAGACTAATTTAACTTATAGAGGATAAAAAACCTCATGGTGATGAACAGCCTGAACTTTAGAAGCAGCCAGCTTCAAGGGTCTGTCGATGGCAAAGGGAGCCAGATGCAGGCACTTTTGGGAAGCACACAAGGGATAATTTTCACTAGGATAATTGGTTTCTGGCTCTGCTAGTGGACTGGCTCTACTAGAATGGCAAGCCAAAGCATGCTGTCCCCGCACTTTATTGCTGTCTGGTTGGGAGCTGTATGTCAGGTTTCTGTAGATTGGGGTATTGGTGAATCCCACCCCTAGCATGTCACCTGACTCCTCCTTGCAATGTTTTATTATGGTGGGTTAAATAAAGCTGTGGCCATTAAGGTATGGTTGTGTATTTTTTCCAGACCCTAAGTGCAGTTTGCCTCATTAATGTGCAGCAGGCGACATATTACTGAAGACCGGAGCTCTGTCTTCATGAATGTGGCTCACGCTGCATGCACCTGAAGTGTATAAAAATATTTTCAGGATTGTGCAGCTGCTACAAAACACTAGCGCAAACACTTAATAAATATATGTGCAACCAATTTGCACATGTATTTATGTGTAGTCTATGCCAGAAATCTAGTGCAGACTGCTTAGTAAATCTGGCCCAAAGTGTTTCCTCTTGTCTAAGTTATTTTAAAATAAATGAGGGGCCAAGCCTTAGCCACACGTCAACTATCTGACTAACTTTAGGTCTTGAGGTACTGTATAATGTCATGCTATATGTGTTTGATCTGACCCACATGGTCAGACCTCCAGCTGGGCCTGGTCAGGGAAGTAGGCCCATTAAATCTGAAGGCATGACTCCTTTTGGCTATATAGGTTGCTACAAATAACACTAGATATTAGACCCTTTATGCTGATTAGTCCTGGTTAAGACTTGTTTTCTAGTAAACCACAATCCCTTATATTTGACAACAGTTTAGGGAACTACAGTAGGGGGAGATTTATTAGAAGTGCCTGAGATCAGAATTGTTCTAGTTGCTCGTGGCATCCAATCAGAACTCAGCTTTCATTTTTCCGCAATTGTTTATTAAATGAAGCCTGAACCGAATAGTTGCAATGGGCAACTAGAACAGATATGCTCTCAGATTCTTCTGATAAATCTCCCCGTCTATTTTATAAAAGTATTTTACTTCTCAATTTAGGAAAGACAGACTTTAACCCCTTATCAATGATGCTTGTTTTCAGCTTTTTATGATTTTTAGAATCTGACAATATTTGCTTATAACTTCGGAACGCTTTGAGATATCCGGGTGATTTAGAGATTGTTTTCTCGCGACAAATTGTACTTCATGTTAGTTGTAAAATTTAAATGATATGTTTTGTGTTTTGTTCTGAAAAAAATGAAAATTTAGCAAATTTTTAGAGTTTGAAATGTTCTGCTTTCCAGGCAGACAGTTAAACTACCAAAAAAGCTTGATAATTAAAATTTCCCAAATATCTGCTTTATGCTGGAATAATATTTTGTGCACCTCTAATTTTTCTAGGATGTTAGGAGGTTTAGAATTTTAGATGCAATTTTTCAAATTTTCCTGAAAATCGACAAAATTCCCATTTTGAGGGACAACACAGTTTTCAAGTGACTTTGAAAGGCCTAAATAATAGTAAAGCCCTATAAATTACCCCACTATAGAAACTGCACCCCTCAACATATGTAAAACAACTTCTATTAAGTTTATTAACCCTTTAAGTGTTTCACATGGGCTTAAAAAAAAATAGAAGTGCGATTTGGAAACCCGACTGTACTGATATGTGGTGGTAAACTGCTGTATGGGCGCACGGCCGGGCATTGAATGAAAGTTGCACCATTCAGAGCAGATTTGTGTTGCACATTGTACAGGCTATAACATTTAAATTATTTTGGTAATGCCAACATATGAGGGCTGATTGTTTTTGGAGTGAGATACAATGTATAGATAATGAATTTAGGGGTCTATAGCTTATTCACAAAATGTTATTATCAAATTCAAATAAAATCATCAATTTTTTTCCCGTTCACCATAACATAAAAAGAATATTTTATCTGTATTCTATGGTTCACTGTGATTACGGTGATACCTTATTTATATAGTTTTTCTTATTTTTGCTCAGTTTTACTGTATTGGAGAAAATCGCATTGTTTTTACTATCGAGAACTTTTCAAGGTCATAACTTCTGTATTTTTCTGTCGACAGAAAAAGAGATGTTATTTTCATTCATATCATATTATTACATCTGTTTTCGATCACTTTTTAGAACATTTTTTGTTCATTTTTTTTGTCTTTTGGGGGTATTAGACAAAAAATTTTATATTTTTGAAGTTTTTCGGGTTTTTTTTTACGTCGTACACCGAGCAGGTTCAATATAGATTTAGATTGATTGTACAGATTAATACGGATGCAGAATTAATAAATATGTGTCACGGGCACCCCCGCGATCCATGTCACGGAATGCGGGTGCACCCGTGCCCCCTGTCCTGGCCCTGCTGCCTCAGCCCTGAACTTACCTCTCCACGCTATGGCTGTTCTCGTTCGGACTAGACCCCCGCTCCCTAGGGCATGCGCAACGGCGGCTCCCATCCTGCATTCCTGTCCTGTGTGCCAGTCTGTTCCTGACCCGTGTACCAGCTACTGTTTTTGTTGATGTGAGTCCTAGTGTGCCCTCCTGTGCTGTTCTCCTGCTGTCACCCCAGGTACAGACTGTCTCCTGCATTACTACCTTGGCTGCCACAGTGGGCTAGACGCACCAGTGGAACGACCTGGTGGTACCCCGCCGCAGTAAGACCATCCCGCTCTGTGGCGGGCTCTGGTGAAGACCAGGTACCACTTAGACTCCGGTCCCAGGTGTCGGCTATTACCATCTCCCGTGGTGGTCCAGAAGGTCCACAGACTCACAGCCCTGACAATATGTACTTTTTGGTGTTTTTTTGTTTTATATACATATATTTGTAATGTATATGTCACTGGGGAGATTAGGGGACTTTTATTTTATTTATTTATTTAATTATTATTATAAAATTATTTTTGCAGGTTTTTTTACAATTTCAAATTTTTCCACACTTGGGCTTGAATAAGCATTCAACCGATCTCTTGTTTAAGCCTTTGCACTGCCCCATATGCTTGTATGGCAGTGTACAATGTAAGTAACTGAGAATGATGAGCATGCTAAGTTAGTTACAGCCGGGTCCTGCCAAGGGCTGCTACTGGAAGGATAAGATCCTCCGGTAAGCTCACAACGGGGGACACACTTACACACTGGGGTCATGCTGCGGTCATGTAAGGAGTTTTTCGATCCCAGGTGTTAGTGCTGGTTCTGGGCTGTGATGTCACAGCCAGACACCGGCATCAGCGGATCCTGATGTCCCGCAATGGGGTGTATCAGAAGAAATACCCTTAATGGCCACCATAAAAACAGTTCATTAAGGGGTTAATATTTTATGTCCTGCAATATGGTGGTGAAGTGACAGGTGTAATCAAGGCTGTTGCTAATTGGTTACTGCCCTATTCCTACTTCCAGATGTGAGGAGAGAGAGTTATGAAACAAAAGGTTCTCTGAGCTGAAAGTATTGGTCAAACTGCTTGAATGGCCAGAGCAAAACCCCATTTCAAGTAAACAGGAGGAGTATTAGTACTCCTTTAGGTGTGTCTGTTTACAGAGCCTCTCGTTATTACAGCTCATCAGTAAAGTTGACCATTTCATGTAAGCTGTGTCCGTGGTATGCATTGTGGCTTGTCTGTATAGGGTTATGTTAAGCTACCATGACCCAGGGAAAAGGTTTGAACTTCCCCTGTTGTTTGCCTCTTAAGGAAAATGTGGTGCACATGTTTTTCTTTTGCTTTCAGCTAGATCATACAGCTAGATGTGTAACAACTGGATTGAATTTTACAGGTTATCTAAGGGACCTGGACATGGAATAAATGAACAATAACACTTTTCTCCAGTGTTTCCTCTGCTGTAGACAGTAGTGGAACCATGTGAGTGGCAGGGGAGGCTGCGTGCAGGAATGCCGCTAGATTACCATTGCCTGAGCCCATTGATTACTCTAGCTGCTTGAGCTGTGAAATCAATACAAATCAATAGAGGAGTGGGGGTGTAAGACTTATTGCCAGAGTCATTTTGTGTCTTGGAATGTGCGTGAAGAAATGTGTGTGAACTGTAACATATGAGAGATTTTTATCTAAAGAAGAAAGACATTTATGTATTTCTTAATACCTATAACTCATTGTTATAGTGTTCCACTGTAACAGGTCATCACATGCCAGATGTTATCAAACCCCAATTTCACAGTTAATAGAGGTTGTCTGATTTTCAATTTCAATGAAAAAGGTGCCCCCATTGCATGGCTAGGAATGCGGGAACCCTTTAATAATTCAGAATGCTGATATTGGAAATTCTTTTTTTTTCAGCCACCTAATATTTCTGTACAAAAGAATGTGCTGTATTAAAGAGGTTGTGTCACAATTTGCTGAATGACGGCTACTTTGTATTGTAGTTTGAGTACATGGTTAATTTAAATTAAAACATTCTCAGCAGTTAAAAAGTGTATAGATTGGTGGAGAAGAACATAAAGATAACAAATGCTTGAAACCTCCTGCGTGGTGCTAACCAGCCTTTCAAGAATATTCAGAAATACAGTACAGTTACAACTCAGCTACCTTTCAAATGGAGAAATTCTCATCCTCCACATCTATATAATTATGCTGAAAAAGAGACGAGCAAAAGTAAGAAATAAGAGTTAGTGTCTGCATGTTAGGCAGAATAATGATGGACTGTACTCCTCTATAGCCCTGAAGACTTAATTTGTGTGAATACAGTATGTTGCTATGGAGATGTATGGTCGATCTACACTTCCCAATCTTTTCAATTTGAGATTTTAAATGGTAACGGATTTATTTTTAAGCTATTCAGTAGCTGCAGACAAAATGCAGTTAGTCATTTATGAAAGAAATGGTTAATTTAGTAGCTATGGTGATACTTCCTTATATCTCTTCTCTAGTGATGATCATAACTGGGTTTTTTTCTGGAGCAAAAGTCATTGTAGGAGCAGTTTGTATAATTTATAACAGACAATGATTTCATTTTGTGCAGATAAAAAGGGAAATGTAGCCTATACATGTCAAAATAAAGCCATAATATGAAATATATGAAAAGGAAGATGCATAAATCAATGAAAATAAATTTGGTTGAGTTCATTGTCACTGCTAACCTTCATGGCAAGATACAGAGGACAGAATACACTTCCTGATAACACCTTCTTTACAGTGTCTGAGTAGTCCTTTGACCCTTGTATCACTCGGATGCTGCAGCACTTAAGTAGAATTTTAAAATATTCAGAGGATGCAGGATGTGGCTGCAATGGAGACATGATATATAAGTGCAGCCATTTCTGGGCAGCTTCATTTAAATCAGCCAAATATATATTGTATGAGATATTTTATTTGTACCAATTATACTGCTCTGTGGATGAATTTGCTATGAAGTTGGGAAGGAATAACCAGAACTTGAGATACACATACACAACCATAGCTGATTCTTGCCAAGAAAAACATTGGCGTGTATGTGATCTGTTCTTTTCCCACAGACTCATTCACATCACTAAGTAAATTAGGTCGCTAATAACGTATGGCTGACAAAAAAGGTTGTGTGCCTGCAGCCTTCAAGGAATCTACATGGATGCTCAAATAACTTTTCAAAATTATCTTCATTTTTTAGACACACTTATAAATTGTATTTTTAGGTAAACTACGTCAAAGCAAGGTCATAGAAAATTTTTAACTCTGAGAAATGATGGATGTTTACATTTACTATTCATCAAAACATATTGGGGCTTATCTACTAAGGTCCTTCGGACGTATTTCCCTCAGGTTTTCTGGCATTTTCGGGGATCGCAGTGGGGATTGCGTCGTACGGGATCGTATTGTGTCACAATCGCGCAGGCTTTTACGTGACACAAATCGGGGGGCGGCCCGACGGACGATCCGATGGATTAGGACAACACGCAGGATTTAACATTTAAAATTGCACTGGAAGGAAATGGGCATTCCGGCGGACCATGCACCTCGGGGATCGCACAGGGACCAGGTCAGTAAATGTGCCCTATTGTTGGAGGTATCGGAATTGCCTTCTTTAGCACCTTCATCATTCCTGTGGTTTCTATAGGAGATGGTTTTTGCTGATTAGTTCTCTTGATTTTTTCCACCACAAAATTTGGCTTTCTGTGAGAAATTGTTGGATTGACAGGTCAGCAGCCTCTTTGAGCTAGGGGTGTGTCACTTAGGTCAATGACATCTCTGCAGTGCTGCATTAATCTGCTTCTGGGGTATTCCACTTAAATCTGCATTATCCATCTTATACCTCAGTACCTGTAATTGCCTGCCAGGCTTGCGGGTGTGGATCCTCTGGACCACTGCAGAAGATGACACAAGCCACTACCTGGGACCAGAGTCTAAGTGGTACCCGGTTATCACCAGAGCCCACCGCAAGGTGGGTTACACAAGCTGCGGTGTGGTACCTCCAGGTCGTTCCTCAGACGTGACTTGTCTGCAGTGGCGGCAAAGGTCGAGGTACAGAGACGACAATCTCGTGGTCAAAGTCCAGGCACAGGGTCAGGGCAGGCGGCAGAGATGCAACGTCAGAGTCAGATCCAGGGTCAGCAACAGGAGGTCCAAGCAGATGGGTACGGGAACACAGCACACAGGACAGCAGCATGGAGGAACACTGGTACAAAGGAACATGGAGGAGCTCAGGTAACACAGGAACACGGAGGGACTCAGGAATGCAGGAGACACAGGAATGCAGGAGACACAGGAACGCAGGTAAATCAGCTTTCTCTCAGGCTGTTAGGCACAAAGATCCGGCAAGGCAGTAAGGAAGGTGCCGGCTTTTAAAGGGGAAGTTCAGCCAGTGTACCAGTTATTGATGCGCTGGCCTTTAAATTTCCTGGAAGTGCCGCGTGCGCGCCCTAAGAGACGGGGACGCGCGTGCATGTAGCTCGGCAGGGAATCATGCGCGGGGAAGGGTAATCTGCCCTGGTGCCCCGCCTGCAAGCCCCGGGGAGCAATATTGGTCGCGGGACCACCCGTGACAGTACCCCCCCCCTTCGGCCTCCCCCTCTTCTTGGGCTGTAAAAATCTCTGTAGGAGATCATGGTCCAGGATGTTGTCTTCAGGCTCCCAGGATCTCTCCTCCAGCACGAACCCCTTCCAGTTGACCAAGAAGAACCGCTTACCCTTTACCATCTTCATGTCGAGGATCTCCTTCACCTCATAAATATCAGAGGAGTCAGCCAACGGAGCAGGAGGAGGTACTTGCCTGGAGAAGCGGTTCAGGATAACAGGCTTGAGTAGGGAGACATGGAAGGAGTTCGAGATGCGCATGGTTGACTCTCTCTACCTGTCCATTAGACTGCGGATGGTACGCAGAAGAAAAGTCCAGTTTCACCTGCAGCTGATTACATAGAGATCGCCAGAAGCGGGAGACAAACTGAACCCCTCGATCTGGGTTTGCAGCCAGATCTTGTGCAGTGAGCTCTGCAGATTTTTGTGGCAGATAACTTTTAAAAAAGCATTAGCAAAGCGAGTGTATGAGCTTGGCGGCGAGTGTGCATTGATCTGAAGTGTGTGCAGTGTCTTAAGTGTGACTTACGTTTAAGGGACTTAAGTTTGAGGGGCTTTAGCAGGTAACTGCTGTGTTCTGTGTTACTTTGACT